>JASANE010011489.1:0-58399 GCA_030248225.1 Trileptium ribeirensis
TTATTATTGCCCCAAGGTTATTACTATGGTCGAAAATAAAACAATTGAAATGGTGAGAGTGACCGTGAGGTCTAATAGTACTGCAGGGCAACCACAGTTAAAATTCTCACAAATCAAGGACGGGGATAAGCGTCCTCCCAACAAAATCTACCCTATAATATAGGAAGGGAATAATTCGTCCTTCCTCACACAATAACTTTTAATGCTAGTACAAAATAATTGAAGAGCTACTTACCAGCTGCGGTTTCTTCGGAGATTAACTCCCCTATAGGTATACAAAGTTACGACTATGCAGTATGTGTTCCGCAAGCTATCATTAAGTATTTTATGTAACAGGGTACCCAAGAGAACAATTGTTAAAACGGTGAGTGTGACCGTGAGGTCTGATAATAGACAAATAAATCTCCAACCAATACAAGCTAAAGGTACCGAAAGGAAGTTAATTAGCCTCCTTCCCTGCTGTACACTTAACTCTTAAGCCACCAGAAGACGACCACACGTCTTAGCTAATAGGGTACCACAGTTACTCAAACTCCACCACTAATTTCCCAATTGCTACCTTGTTACAGTGTGCTTATACGCAGCACTTAAGAAAAATTTCAACATAAATAATAATAGAGCTACTTACCAGCGGCAATTGCTTCGGACAGAACTCTCCGACTGAGCTGCGCAACTGGCTTATATACACAGAAATCCTAGGCTACATCAATTCTAGGAAAATGTTTAATTGCCTCAAACACAAACCGAAATGCCACTATACTCAGCGGTTCGGGTTTTGTTAACCTATCCTCTAAAACACCGGGCAAAATTCTGAGCTGTATTGTTGTAGACCTCCAACAAAGTTAAACAAATGACACAAAAAATAATCTGCAACAAACTTTTCAGCATTAATTTTCCAGGCCTCAGAAAATGTCAGCTATCTATAAATTTTAAAAGATCAAAAAAACGCAAAAAAATAAAAATCGGTAAATTAATAAAAGATAAATTAAAGTAGCATTGACCAGGCCTAGCGATACCAAATCCGCCACCTCAAACATACGGTGGGGTGAAACGCGTGGGTTTAGATATCGCACAGCGCAGGTGATATTGTGATGCGCACAATGACGCATTCTAGTGCTGCAGTACAAGCAGTCTGTGGAATTAGTGACCTACCAGTTGATGCAATTGTTACAGAAATATTTAGTAATAGGAGCCAGATTCTTGTACTGGACGCGCCTGCAGACGTTGTTGGTTTATGACTGACACTGCATTCTACTCAGATAGAGTTAACTCAAAGATAATTGGTATAGGCAAGGGCAAATTAAAAAATTAAAAAACTGTGCTAAAATAAATGACGAAGCAGACTAGAAGCATACTACTAGTTACTCACAAGCGAGGGAAAAACAGCGAGCATAACTACACAAAGAAAACACCTAATCCAGATTTACGTACAGTTAAAAAGATCCGGCAACCATGAACCCCCAGGTAACCTGGACAATTTTCCGCAAAAAAAATTTATATGAAAACTTAGCTCGAATGTTTTAACGAAATCACGTACTCTTTACTCGCACTACGCTTGCCTTAGTTTATTCAGCCTCAGTTCTATTTGTGGCGCGCCTCGATCGGTACGTACCTTCAACTATAGCACCCGGAAAACACCTGTGTCAAAGCAAACTTGATGTCATGCAGTCTCCAGTGCCAGGCAACCGCTGTCCCACATCCGACCGTTTGTTTGCCACTCTTCCCCGTCGTCGCCCATTTATCAGCCCCGAAGGAACTGTAGGCTCCAACCATGTAGACTCTCCTATGTCGCAGAGCATTCGTATTGCACACTGTTAACGAGTTAACAGGGCCGCCACTAACGAAGTAAGTAGCGCCGACAGTCTGCATGACCGGGTCCGTTTCCAGACCTAGGGTACCTTCGCAGGGAGCCGCAAACGCACACCCGAACATGGGACAAGCCAAGCCACCTGACACCAAAGCGACATCAGACACCAAACAAAAGTCCGCAATGACACAGATATTGCCGAGCACCAAACTATACGAGTAAACTAAAGCCTCAAACCCGAACTAAAGGGATCCTCAGAACACGGCAAGGTGACGCAAGATTTTTGTGCCGTTTTCATTTGAAACCTGCTGAACTAGGTCTATTTTGAAATAATAATGTAAAAGCTTGTGAAATGCAACTTTATTATTTCGACTTTTGCCGACGTAGAATTAACTTTACTCCGCTGTTTACCAAGTGAACCAAGAACCAAAATACAGCAAACACAGTTTGTGAAGACTTCACGCGATTTTTGACGATTTACAAAAGAACAAAACTCACAAATATTATGAAATGTCAGTCTGTCTGCAGCTGCAACAACAACCTAGCATCAGCCAAGCATCAGCAATTATTGCCCGAAAACACACAGTTCGTTTCGCCCTGCTGTAAACACAAAAATTTGCTACAATAACTAGGTCTTAAAATTTGATTTAATTTTTTATCAAAAAGTGTTTGTGCAAAAAAAAAATAATAGCAAAGCTATGAGCTACGCCACTCTTCAGCACAAAACATCAACAGTTTATAAATTTTATCGATCGTGGCTAAGCCCAACGCGGTTCCAGAACTAGGATTGCTATAGTTCGTAACAGGAATATATTTTTAATGAGTTGTTCCATTGTGTTTTAACGTTACAGTTTCTCATTTCTCCGAATTCATACACTTGGCATGTCGCCAAGATCCTAGTATATTAGCTAGAACCCATCTGCTGTTGTAAGTATAGATGTATCTAAAGGCACCTATATGAAGTTATGTTGCCAACAATTATTATTGGTCATTTTTCGACTGAATTTCTTGAAGATTTTATCAAAAAATCTATGAGAGTAACCCCTATCTTTTTATAAGATTCTTTCTAAGCGTGGCTACATCTTTAAAAAACCATTGTATGTACTATTAATACGAATTTATAAAACACTAATCCTGCTAAATCTTTTGGATTATCTCTCCCAGGAATTTTATTTTCGGTGTCATTCTTGTTCCTGTCAGTTTCTCTATATTCGTTCATATTTGATATAGTGCCGATTCTGTCTTAAATAATAGGTTAAATATGACGAAAATTGCTGTACAGAATATGGCTTTAAACCTGATATTTGGTATGTATAATATATCATAGCCTCCCCATGCAAGTGATACAAACTTTTCAAGCTGGCCAGGGCTTCGGTTGCGCTCTCAGTACCCCTTCCCCCCGACATTTTCAGGTGACAGAAAAATCGTTCTAGCAAAAACTCTATGACAGAGCCTAGTATTGTTACTTTTATTTTTACTATTTGTAATAAAATATTCTGATGAATAAAATGAGGTAAGGTTTGCTTGGATACACATTTTCAGCTCGAAACGGCGGCATGTGTTTTGTAAAAGTATGAGAAGTTATAAGACTACTATTTTGTCTGGGGACACAGCTTCACCCCAGCTAATTTGGTGAAAAATTTCCCAGGTATTTCCAGATTGGAGATAGGGAAACGCAAAGCCCCAGGATGTATTTTGATGCTCCAGAGAACCGAGATATTTGTCGTCGGTTTTGGTTGTGATTCAACTTCTAACACTACAGTGATGTCTTAAGTTACCATTTTTTTCACCCACTTTGTATGTAAAATTAATAGGTCTATTTTCGGGTATTTCTTGTAAGTAATTTTAATAACGAGAACTCATTAGCTAAGGTAGCTGAATTTTTCTTATGCGGTGTAGAATTTTTCGCTCGACTAAATCTGTTTCTTGCACATTTAAGAGTATTCTCTTATAGGTCCTCCACTAACAAGTAGGGACTCTACAATATTTCAGATTTAGTCAGACATTCGGCAATTATAGTTACCGTGTTATTCTTTAACGAAATGCCTACTGTGCTTTTCCTATGGCAGGATACAGCTTATAATCATTATCCATGTTTGAGAGAATGGGGATATTATATACTCAGTTATTACGATATAATTCACAACCGCAAAATGACTGATCAAAATAGGAGATATATTCCCAGGCGGTGTGCTTTGTGGTGGTACAGCTATACCCTAGGTTTTGTCCCGACGGTCCGTGTTAAAAGTATAAAGCTGCGAGGTACCTTATTTCATTACATTCCACGCATATTTCCATGTGATAACAAGCAATTCTTGTTTGATTTGAGCGTTTAGCAATTAGAGCTTCTATTTGATTCATTTTTTATAAATTACCGGTGACCATCTTCTCGCACTATTCAGAATTTCATATGTGTATCGTTTTGCTTTTCATTTTTTCTGATTATAAATACTGCTGTCATCACTAATCTCCTTGCTCTAATGTGTTGTTCGAATTTATTACAGCGGCTAAAATCCGAAATTGAAGATTCGAAGGCTACTGAATTCCAACAAAATTTGGAAAAGGAGAAGTCTGATCGTTTGTCTGAACGAACAATTTATATGCAACAGGTTAACATCTATGTTATCACTTCGACATTGATAGTTGGTAGCTCGAACCGTTAATTGAATTCAAGTGGGGAACGAGAACTTTCAATTTTGGCTCTGGAGGGGGGTTGAGGAGGTCCTGTCTGTGTGTCTTTCGCACCTGGATCTCGATAACGGTTGGGCGGATTTTGATGCACTATAGCTCATTCGAACCGCAATGGTCGATTTAGGTGGAGACCGATTTTTGGATTTTCCCGTGGGAAAAATTTGGAGGCAAAATGACGTCATTTTGGCCCATTTTTCGGGCACCCCCTCCAGTTTGTGCGACTTTTCTCAATAAGTAAACGAGGTATCTGCAAACTAATAGTCCTATTCCATGTAGCTTTACCAGGGCCAATGATATATAACAAGTTTTTCAACTACTTCCCAATCTGGAGTCTATAAGCTTATAGCTGGCGCCAAATTTCATATTTGGTGAATGGTCGTGGGAAATGCACCTAAATGTGTGCTTATTGTTGGTTTTAGTGTCGGATATGGGGTTTTCTGGCCCAACAAGCTGATTACGAGTGTCAAAAATATTGTGTGGCATATATTTTTCACACTTCTGCTTCATACTTGGTATGAAAAATGAGATTTTTCTCAAGTGTCGGTTTGAATTCTTTAACGTTCTTTTCACGGTCAATTTAGGGTTTTATTGAATTATTAAATTGTTAGTTCATTGTTTTTGTACTCGTTGTATGATGATCTACTGCATATGTTGACTATCAAAAGAAGCGGGCGTAACTATGACTCATCACTCACGGTTTAAATAATGCTGCACCTTCGTACTGTGTATAGGCTTTGTTTGTGTGTGCTTTCTACAACAGACTTCGTGGGATTGTTCTCACCACTCGAATTCTGGCTCGCAAGCGAGCTTCACTAGTGTTATCTAATGTCGGTAACCATGAGTTTACTATTTGTCTTTACAGCAGCCATATATGTCTTCTGCAGGCGTTTGAAACTTTGCCAGGTAGCGCGAAGTGGCTAGCGTCCTCTTTTTAACAAAACGCAACCGAAAATTTTTGAGAAATTGTAGATTTTAACCTTTAAATTTGGAGAAATTAGTACATAGACAACATTATTACTCGTATATTAAATAGCGCGGATTGCGTAGAAATCGGCCGATTTTTTAATTATTTTCTTGACCGTTCAGAGCACGTAACTTTTGTATGGAAAACAAGAGAGTGAAATTAACAGACTTCTCCATATTCGTGTAAATGTCACAAAATGCATGTTTTTGATATAACGCCAAATGTTGAATATAAGTTTATATTATATTTTTGGAAATAAATGTATCCGAAGTGTCCATAAAAATGAAGGCTACATATATTCCTGATTAGAAACTGAAGTTTGAAACACATTTCGCTCTTACTTTAATTATATTTACATGTGATGATACGTCATGCTATCCATATAATATAGATTCAGAACTTGATATTACTATTGGTTTCGTTTTGACGCCGACAGATTTCCTATTACATTTATTCGGTTACGAAACCATTTTTTGTCGTTTGGTGTAGTATTGGCAAATTAATGTTTTCAACCTGTTCCTGAGAATACCTTAAAAACTCCAAATAACTAGCCAGTTCCACACTGCTTGTCGCTGAAAACATTGCCAGATCATATAAAAATAGTTTGATTAGCACACGTTTATATTGTCAGTGATAGTCAAACGGAGCAATTGTTCCTGCTTTACTCAATATAAAAATGATTCATCAGCTATGTATAATGATGATAGATTTTAGCAGTCAATGGCTAGGTGACTTTTTGCCATAAGCAAAATATTTCCTAGCATGTTTATACTGCACTGCAGTTGTCTCTCTGCAAAATTTTACCTGTAGGTTTTGAGTTGGGGGCCATTTTCCCGGCTTACCTATTGGAATTCCTACCAGATCAGCTATGAATTTTCATTGAATTTTTCGTGTTTCTCAAGTATTTAGATCATTTTTTTATATTTTGCTGCATATTTATCGCTTATGCGTATTTTTGCAGGCTGAATTTCATTTTAATTAGGATTTTGTCATAAATGGGCTATATAAGTAGTAATAGTGAGTTTTGTTATAATCGATTTTTATTGGGACGATCATTTTTTTGTCTGGCCAGAAGATACATGGGGCTGCCGGAGAAGCCAAAATTTGCCTGAGGGAGCCGCCGAAATCCTGGGGGAGCTTGAAAATATTGAGCCCCCTCTATGGAGAAATCGTTTGGATAACTGAAGAAAATGTTTATGGGATATTTCTTATACTGTTATGGCAAGCGTAGCTTCAGATCGAGGATTTGCGACTATCGTTAGTCCATTCGAACGAAGAACATAATCGACGCGAAGAAGCATTACGGTGGGATATCGCGCAAGCACAAAAAGTAAGTTACGCTGTGGGTCGGTCAAGCTTTCGAAATGTTTATTTCCGGTATCATTATCTATTGTTCGTTTAATATCCCTTCCAGACAGTTGTTAACAACGGATTAGTAGCATCATCGATAATAAATTAGCATAATGCGGATAGTTGGAGACGTAACTACGATGCATGAGTATCTTTTTATGTTTACAAACAACAGTGTTTTTGCATCATGTTTAAAATTATTTGAGTATACCATCACCTGAATTCTCGGTACGCGAAGCGAACATTGAAGTAAAGCCTAACTTAGTGTTATTTCCATTTGACATTGTTTATAGTGAGAAGCACATGCTAACAACCACTGTTGCCGGCTCGACCGTCTCCAAAGATGTTTCTTCAATTTTTTTTAATTTTACAAATTTCGCTGTCTAGGTGCATAAGATCAGTGTCATTTTTGAGAGTATTGTAAAAAAATTACTGCTTTAGGTCGTTTTTAGCCGTTTTTCCATTAGGTTAACCGTCAAGCTTAAAAGAAGGCGATTCAAGAATTCTTTGTTAATAATAAATGTTAACATGGGTAATCGGTAACACCGTATGTATTATTTATTTGCTTGCAACATAATGACTATAATAATCTATTTCGAGACTGTTTGATGTAGCGACATTGCTTATATAGTGTTGCATAATATTTTGCTATATAGTACAAAGCATGAGTATTATTTAGCACCAACGCAATTGATAGCTCGCTGATAAACTCCGTTAAGATGTGATTATAAATATTTTTGCACTTTAAAAAAGGAACTATTCTTTGCAAAGCCACATGCGATATGAAGCCTATACACTTAACGGTATCGCCTGTCGCAGAAGCTTCGCATGCACATTGAACGTTCATACGACATCAACAAGGCTGAAGGCAATATGAGCAATATTCATAGAGTGATTATTATACGAAAACTGTGTTCGCTGCTTATCTCTTAGATAAGTCTATGAGGCTGGACTTAACGGTATCCTTTGTCATGGCTCATTAAAGTGAAAACTTAAGTCTGAATCGAAATATTGTGAAAGAACATTGGAAATATGCAAGAATATTAGACCAAAATATTGCTTTTGGTTATCTAGTGACCAGGGAGTAACTGGAATTCCGGTTCCGGCTAAAATCGTGTTCCGGTTGCGGTTCCGGCAAAGGGCAAAAATCATACCGGAACCGGAATTCCGGTTTAGAAATTTTGTTTGAAATTTTCTACGTTTTTTGCTTTATCCTGTAATCCAAACATATGTAATATATATTATACAATGATCAAGCTCCAATACAACCAAGCAAAAGAAAAGATTAACTAACCAATTTGCCGTGTAAAACGTAAGTAGGGCACATAATTTGAGCAGGAATTTTTCATAATAACCTGCAGGAGTTTGTTAAATCAAAGCCAGGTCGATGCTTGTAGCAGCTATTTTACACATCCAGAAGTTTGTGGGATACGTTTGAATTAAACCGGTCCAACTCGGTAACAGAGTATGGCTTACGCAGAAGTACTTAGGGTATGCTTGGCTAACATAAATTGCGTCAGGCACCCGCCAGTGCGCTTGTAAACTTGGTAAATCAGTCTAAATTGAAGTAAACTAACGTTATCTGCAACGCAGCTAGAAACTGCTTTCTTGGCAAAGAACTGTATTTATTGAAACTGTGCGAGCAGCATCACAGTGTGTCTTATTTATAGCATTCTGATTAGAAAGTTATCATCATTATCATCTAACTTACGGGCACTGTTTGTCCAAAACTTACGGGCACTAGCCTAAACAGTGTCCCTGACCACTGATCAGAAAATTACCTTCTATCTATTATTTTCTCTTAGAATCATATAAACCAATAATTTTAAGTTTCCTACAGAAGAACATGCAACAAACGTATGTGTAGTAAAGGGAGGCGACTGCAGACAGAGCGAAAGTGTGTATTCTACGCTCCAAGCTTTGTAAGCATATTCGATTTGACGCAGTATATGCAGTGGTGTATAGTGGAAGGTATTTTTGCTCTGGGTGTCCAAAAATCCACATATTTGATCGATAAATAAACATTATTAGCTTCTTCAGTCTCTTTAAAGTTTACGAAAGGCATTAATACCATCGCAAAACATTAAGTTTAATGTAAAAGTTATTTTTAATGCATTTTAAATCCAGTATACCTTCATTTCTTCCATCATCTGTTTTACTATATATAAATTTCGAAGACCAGGTTCCGGATCCGGTTTAAATGGACGGTTCCGGTTGCTGGTTCCGGTTCCGGTTATTCCCTGCTGGTGACGTGTATGAATGAGGACAAATTCATAATATAATGTAGCTTACAGGAAGATACACGAACTGTCAGAATTTTTAAATACATCGATCAGGCGTAAATAAGCAGCAGTACACTAGTACGTATTCCTGCGAAAATAATGCTGTTCTGCATTGAATGTAGTACGAGTATATAATTTCAGTATTTTTAATTATTACACTTTAATACCGATCTGCATAATAAACTTTACTATATTACAAATTGCTAATAATTAATTTTACAAAAAAAATTTCCTTTAGAAATTACAAGACGCTGAAAGCCGAAACGAAGAACTATCAGAGACAGCATCCAATGGTAATTATCTTGATATTTTCTCAATAACAGATAATCATTAATTATCCTAGTTATCAGTAATTATCATAGAGATATTAGGTGATATTTATTAATCATCATGGGCTGAAATCACTTTCCATTAACAAGAACTGTATGTCCAATTTGTATATTTTGCATACTTTGTATTTTATAACGTACAGACAGTTGCAAAAACAGCTATGCCGTTTTCGTTCTGGTCGACTTGTTTTTAATCATATCGTAATGATAGATTGGTGGACGTTATCATAGTTGTAGGCACTTTGGTAGGCCGAAATGTTTAATTTTAAGTTTTATTTGATAATTTTGTTTACAAACTTGTTATACAAGGCAGTTTTGCTAGGGCACGCTCATGCATTAATTGTATTACAGCTATATTTTAATATAATCTACGATTCAGAACAAAACCTCAACGTAACATATAATGCTGCGATGATTTTTACGATGAGTTTATAGCACTTTTATAACTCGTTTGGCAGGTATTTTATTTTAAAGAATCGCATAGTTCTTATGCGGCACACTAGATAATAAGCATTGCATGCAGTCATTTTCGGTATTTATATGATTTTAAGTTATTACATAAAAATCAAAATATAATGATAAAAATTGGCACGCCATTGTAAGTTAAAAAGAAGAATTAGAATTTAAAGAATAGATCAGAAGTTTAAAGTTTAATGGTAAATTAATTTTTGTAACAGTGTTCAATAATATTGTAACACTTTGAATGAATTAGTTGAGGAAATATCTAACAAAATTAAACGATAACAATTTTATTTGCAGGCAGGTTGGCTGGCGTGCGGTGTTCTTGGTGCTTATAAAAATGGCTGTTATAAAAATGTTAATAAGAAGTATATTACCAAACCAAATGTAAGCAATGAGTTAGTTATGTGTATAAAAATCATAGCTACGCACTTAGTTCAATACCCTTTTTTAAAATGTGTGCGTTGTGAGAACGACGGGTTGTGGCGGGTGTGCACTGTACCAATCCTGACTCCTGTTAATGACGTTAAACGTATTTTGACATGGACCTGAAGTTTTGTCAAAAAGGCCAGCCAAAATGTTTTCCGAAAATGAAAATGCCAATTTAAATGGCATTCACAGTTTAACATTGGAGATATTTTGTATTATAGCAGTTGAAATATCTGTAACTGCACTAACAGTCCACAGGTCAGTGGACTGAATGGCTGCTTTATTTTACACTGCAAGCTACCAAAAACAATACAGTAAGACTGTGCCCTTATAAATAGAATATTTTATTGTGAAAGTCGAAGATAGAAGAATGTTATTCTGTTTATGTTAAAACTTGCCGACTTTGCTAATCTAAACTAAAATTTTTGGACCCATGAGGTCTGCCATTAGACGCGAGATTAATATAAATTCTTCGTCAAACCAATACGCAGTTTGTAGGTTTGATTCATTAATATTTTATAAATATTGCTAAATTTAATCAAGACAGATTTTTGTCTATCCTGAACTTTAATTCATTCCTCGTGAACATGTTGCACAGACATCATTGCATGTTTAACAGCACAGGAAATCATCGGACGCATATGAAATATAAAATAATTTACACTAACTTTCGAACCCGGCATTCCTTTCAATGGAACCCAACCATTATCGTTGAGTTTCAGTATGAAATTTAAGATGACATGGGTCCAAACAACCATGATGTTGTAAAGTATTCTGTACCAAGACGACGGTTAAAGGTTCCAGACTACTCGTGTTGAAACAACGCTAAATGGTGACGCACAACGCGTTACAGGTTGGGCAGTAAGAAAATTTCAGAAATCACAGCTGACAATCACAGTTAAGCGTTAGAATGTCATGCTTCTTGACTACTTAGTATTATGTAGCAGTGATGACCACCAAATTATGCTTCATAAATTAATAACTGCGCTGTATATACACCCGTTATAGGTATATGTGTAACTATATTTCGTTTGCGTAATCTACTTAGCATGTACCGTCAAATTGCAGCCACAAAACCGCTATTACGACAAATTGAAAGTTTGCAAGCTTCTTTCAAGTCGCAACAAGCCAATTGGGAACGCTTGGAAAAATCGCTATATGAACGTATCGGTAGGTCATTAATTTTCCAGTGGTTGTTCCGGCGAAAGTTATCCAGGAAGCGATATTTTAACGTCATAAGTATATTTTGAAGCTATGGTTTTGTTATGTAATGGAAACATATGGGTAACAACAATATTTGAGTATGATGAATGACGCAATATTCTGCCGCTGTTAAAACTAGATGCTTCGCAGGGACCGTTGAGTTTCCACTAGTTTAAGAAACATTTTGTTATATTTAACCTGTGTGTAACATATTGGCTTATATTTAACAATGTTTGGTTTAACCATTACACGTATGATTAAACATTATTGGATATGGCCATAATTAGCGCGCCAAAATTATTTTTGCTCATTTCGTCTTAGAGATGTTGGCAGCCTGGAATTTGTGGCATTTTCGGCTCCGCGTTATACGGAGCGGGTGCCTCTGGGTTCTTGGTCCTTTGCGAGGTTTCGGGTTCTGCCACATTTAATTTAGCTAGGTATTTTTTGTTTTCACCGGGAAACCACCACTTCACATAAAAATGGTCAATATTTTTATAAAAAGCTAAATATCTGATTAAAAAATTAACGTTATGTGTTTCTTATCTGTCTGTGAATTAATGGTTCATACGATATATATTTTTTGAGATATTGCATTATTACCAACAGTTCAGACGGAAGTAGAAGCAAATCGTTTGTGAAATGCAAGCGAACGAGTGCTATTGCTTCGTAATTATTTCCGCCAACAGTTGTGAAGATTTGCTTCTATTTTTGTTGGTGAATAATATTGTACTCTTTTCAGAAAAATTTGGAAAGTAGTTTGGTGTCGTTATGATCTAGCCATTGCGAAATTTCTGTGCTTACCTGAATTGAGCCACCGTAGTATTGTATTTTTATCTTGAAATACATGAGCGTATATTTCTTCGTATCCACACACTCATATGTCATCTTTTATAGATGGATTTTTAAGATCAATTTTTTGAGCTACGAAAATTATCAGCTATCTTTCGCGAACCGATCCTAGCGTTGTATTTTTCATCTAGCATTAAAATACATGAACATGACATTGTGCTCTTATGTTAAAGCGTCATTTGTGAATTAATTTTTAAAAATTGTATATAAAGACAATATAGTTTTTGAAAAAATATTCGAAATAATTTTAACTTTATTTTTTGAAAAATTGAGAAATTTTAGGGAATAATGTTTCCTATTGATGAATCCGAAAAAAATTTACAAAAAATTTGATTTTTCTGCGCGATGGAGTTAGGAAATTTCTGGAAATTAACAAATATTTTCTAAAAATATAAGTATTATCGAATTTTATTTCTCTCACTGCTTTGGAAAAAGAAGTCCCGGCAATATGTAGTTAAGAAAAATGCTAGATTACTCGTCTCATCTTACATAATACAATAATTCACATTATTGTGGACAAGCATAATTTGATACTATTTTAATCAAAATTCTGATCCATACCAAACTGTTTCTGTCAGGTACTAACATGAAAATTTCGTAGTTCTATGTAGTTCACCGATGACACGGTATTTATGTTTTAGCTGAAGCCGAAAAGAAGTCGGTATCAAGCGCCGAATCGGAGGCAACTATTAGTCGAACGATTTTAGACTTCCGGTCCCAGATTTCAGAACTGGAAGCCCAGGTTTCCACCCTAACTGCCACAAATAGTCGGCTTACACATGACGTTACCCGGACCAGCGATGAATTGAGACGTACAAGCGAGCGTGCAAAACGGTATATATTGAGTTCTGATTTTTTGGGCATGTATATATTTAAGTTTCTATGTCATAACAGGGATTATTATGTCCAACTATACAGTTAGAACCAAAATTTTGTGCATATAAAATCGAACGCAGGCGTAATCAAACGATATCGCAATCGATCGATCTTCATCAAATTACCGCTCGCATACTTCAACATTTGGCAAATGAAACGAGATTCGTTAGATTAAACTCAAACTAACATTTTTGTCAAATTAAAGTTTTTATTTTAAAGCAATCTATATTCATTAAATTAAACGTGTAACAGATTCATTGCGATCATTAATTGCGATTCGGTAGATTAATCCTCACGATAGTGCACTGGCCAAGATTATTGAACCCTGTGGTCTTGCCCACTATATCTCTATAGCACTATCTATAGACCTTACCCAAATTCACTGTCCCCGTCCCTAAGCAAGAGCGTGTGTATCTGATCGAGTATGAATTATTGGTTGAGTACTTCTAACTTTGATGAATTTAGTGTCGTTTGTTATGGACAGTCGTGCGTTTACAGACTGTGATTGTGTCTGTTCTTGTATATACTGTATATACCTTTAAATATCTGTATGTATCCTCGTTTATTTATCTGTTATCATTGTGTGCTCATGCGTTTCCCATTGTATGGTCATGTATTTGCTGTAGTAGATTCATTACCATGTTACGATAAAAGGGAAAGTACTCATGTAGCTCGTCGAATCATAGTAGTGTAGCAGTGGTAGCGCGCTAGTCTTGCAAGCTAGAGATCCGGGTTCGAATCCCGGCTGGTCCAATGTATGATCGCAAATGGATCCTTTCAATTGGTGAACCCGACTTGATCCCCTGCACGGAGGTTGTTAACATAGCTAGAGCTCAACACACGCTCGCTCCGCGACTCCACTGGGGAGTTATGTAGCATCTCACTAAGCTAGCGTATATAGCGTAGCTGAGCATATTGTGATCGGGGCCTGCGGTGTAGTGGTAGCGCGCTAGTCTTGCAAGCTAGTGGCCCGGGTTCGACTCCCGGCTGGTTCAATGAATGGTCGCTCGTGGATCTTTTCAGCAGAACTTTCGACATTTGGAGATGGATAACTAGAGTGTTATAGTGATCTTATAATCACGAACATCTTGTACACTTTTAAGTATACCCTCCTATTCGTACACCTTTAGGTATACCTAGATTTAGGACAGCATGATTTAAACTCTTGGGGTTTGTTGAAAATTGTATCGAATTCATAACTATAAAATGATCTATCGTTATGATCGTATGATTATCGCTATAAATGTGGATCCTATTGGATTTCCGGTTTAAAATTTTCATATTTTTTGCATCATCTGTTGTCGAAACACGTTATATATGCGCAATAATCAATTTCATAACATTAACTCAGCAAATTCCCTGTGAAACGTAAGTAGTACACATTTTCAGAAGGCTTTATCATCTTCATCCGACATGAGTTAGTTAACAAAACAAAGCTAGGTCGATGCTAGTAGCAGTGTACCCGTTCAGAAATTTGCGGTATATGTTAGAATTGAGCCGGTTCAACTTGATATACATAGCAGAGTGGATTATTGAAGTACTTAGCTGTAAGCTTGGCTAATAAAAATTACATCAAGCACTAGCTAGTGTTCTTGTAAAATTTGTAATCAGCCTACATTGGAGTAAAGTAACATATCTGCAGAGCAGTCAGAAACTGCGTTCTTGGAATCAATTGTATGTATGCATACAAACTGTGCGAGCAGTATCACAGCTTGTCTCATGTATAGCATTCTGACCATAAAATCATCATCATCTAACTGATGGGACTGGTTGCCCAACGCTAGCCTGAGCAATGTCTCTTGCCATCGATCAGAAAATTATAGTATACATTTTTATAGTCTTTTAGGGACGTATAAACCAATAATTTCAAGATTCCTGCGAAATAACACGTAGCAAAACTTATGTCTAGTAAAGAGAGGTGATTGGAGACAGTGCGAAATTGTTTAGTCTACGCTCCATGCGTTAAAAGAACATCCAGTTTAACGCAGTTTAGGTAAGCCGTTACAGCGGAAGGCATTTTTCTGCGGGCAGTCCAAAAAACCGACACTTTGATCGATAAATAAATATTTTAGCTTCCAAAGCTTTTAAGTCCCAGAGAGTCAATAATGTCATCGTAATACAATAAGTTTAATGTAAAATTTATTTACATGTTTTAATTGACGGAGACACGACGAGCCACCGAAGGTGGCGAGTCGCAGCCGGAGGCGTACATTTAACTTTATATATATCAATATACTAGACGCAAAATTTCAATTTTCTCTGTGACTTTTTTTTGTTTGTCACAGACAGGTCTGCGGGTTGAACGCCTGGGCCGATTTTAGAATTTTTTTTTCTTCGTGTTGCATATTCTCTTGCGGAGTGCCCTTTCATTGAGCACTTTTTTCTACGAAAATTGCTTTGTACTCAAAATTAAGCAAATGTTGCTCAAACTTAGGGATTTTTGCCATTTTTTCAGCTTTTTCACCGCATCTCGACAACCGTTCGTGCTATTTCGGCGATTTTTTTACATAAAATGTATTTTCACGTTTTCTAAACAGCTGTATATAGCTGATTGACGTATTTCATCTCTTTCCTTAAAAATTAAGCAAATTCTCTTAAAATTGACTTAGGGAAACCTAAGTTCATCATATCTCTACAACCGTTCGTGCTATCTCGGTCATTTTTTGACATAACATGTACCTTCACGTTTTCTAAAAGACTGTATACGAGTGTTCTACTTACCTTTATAAATTCTCTTAAAATTAAGCACAGTCTCTTAAAAATGAGTGAAAAATTA
This sequence comes from Trileptium ribeirensis, assembly GCA_030248225.1. Lineage (NCBI taxonomy): Eukaryota > Metazoa > Nematoda > Enoplea > Enoplida > Thoracostomopsidae > Trileptium > Trileptium ribeirensis. The sequence continues at coordinate 16,016 of JASANE010011489.1, forward strand.
TTAAGTGTGTTATAACTTTTGAATGACTCGGCCGATTTGGACTAAATCTCATTGATGGGTACAACTTGATAGATGTATTGTCATTCTACTGTATAAATAACTAGACGTTTTCATGTCTTCCTCTTATTATTGTTACCAAAAATGTTAGAAATTCCACAAGTTGTATGCACTATTCACGCCGTTGTTAACCACCATGCCTCCGTCACCCACGTTTACGTGTTACTAGTTTAATGTATTTTAATACATCCACAGTACCTTCATTTCTTCCTTCATCTGTTTTACTATATATAAGTTTCGAAGACCTGGTTCCGGATCCGGTTTGAATGGACGGTTTCGGTTTCTAGTTCCTTTCCGATAAATTTCGGTTCCGGTTATTCCTGATATATATGTACGATTTGTGGTTATAATGTAACTGCACAAAAAGTATATGTCTATTTGATTTGTGTGAAATTTTTGCCTATATTGTACCGTTTGTGAGTGATTTTCTGATCGTTATTGACATATGTTGGACATGTGACACTTGTATGACTTACCTGTTGGCCGCATCAATAATTCGCGTGTAATTAATGTGTTTCTGGCCGGTCGGGCCTGGTAGGATGCCACTTGCTACGTTACCGGTCCCAACCCACCGCTCTTATTCATTGTTTTTTGACCTGTAATAATACGTATTATTAAATGTTGTAAAGGGATGCACCTATGTATATCCGTATACCGCCAGCCGGGTTTTGTTAAGTTGCTCGCGATACCTTACCAGTCCTAACGCGCGATTCGTGCTTGTATCATTTTACTTTGTAACTTGTATCAGCTGTAAAATTTTGCGTGACGGTGCGTGATATAGAAAACATCGTTTTGAGGATAACTGTTAGGAAAATTTCTACTCCATGAAACCCCTCTCGATTGCCCCAGCCCTTGAAAAATATTCTCTGGTTTGTAGCTGTTCGCCGTGCAAAGAACAGCAAATTGGGGAACGCGGAATACTTTAATAAACAAAACTCTTTTCAAAACGTCGACACCGAGTCCTTGGAATTGAGAGTCACTGCTGTTCCGGCCCGTAACAGTTCAAAATTTGCAGGTACGAGCCAGACTTTTCTGGCGCGATACTTTTTGGTCTTTCGAAATGGTCCGGTGAGTCCCGTTCCGTACAAATACATTTAAAATTCACGGACTTATTAAGGTATAACTGAGCCGCACCTCAAAATTTGTGTGTGAAGAGGCGTTAGAAACAACAGAATCTTAAGTTTTGTATAAGCTAGTTAATCTTTGTCGTCGTCGTGTAATCCGTTATTTCAATGTATATATTAAGCAAAAGATACCAAATATTCACAAAGAATGATAATGTATTTTCAGATAATTTTTAATCCTACCTGCAGTATTATAACGTTTTAGACTTGATTCCGATTTGAATCGTGAACGCAACAGTAACGTACAAGAAATTGAAGAGTTGCAGTTGGAAAAGGTTAGCAGCTGTCATATGCATGTCCGTTTTGTTAGTAGTACTAACTTTATCGTCATTGGTTTTCAAAAGTATTAACCTTTGTTTCTATGTTTAAGGTTTTGCTCATGTTGTAAACAAGCCGGAAAATCGGTTGTCTTTTCTGAGCTGTAAAATTTTTTAAATGGTTAGTTATTAACTTATTGTCTAAATACCACACATTCTTCGTGCTAAAAAGTAAAATATTTGGCTCATGTGTAAAATTTAAGTTCGCGGTGTAAATTGATTGTGAAATATCTTATTAGTGAAATAGCGCTGCCATATTTTGACTTCCAGAGTCGACAATTCTGTGTTGATTATGCTTCCGTGTGGTTTCTGAGGTGGGTTTAGATCATTATGTAGTAGCTAGGAACCTTTCTGTTTTGCTAATAGTATATGGTTTTCTCATCTACTAGCCTTTGTCGTAAAGTCACTGATGGTTTATAGCACGATATTTTAGAAATATAAAAGAACTTTTAAATAATATATATTTCAAAATAATAAATGATAAAAGATGCTCTACCGCCGACATATTGCATCATAGTTTGGGAATTTACACGAATTTTGCATTATACTGAGTTTGTGATAATTTGCATCATAATAATTCATAAAGCTTGCTTGCAGTCAGTCACTCTTTTCCGGCCGTCTCTCAGTATACCAGCTTCTTAATTATATGTGCCTTGATTTGAAGCTACAACAAACGCAATTACCTAAGCTACAACAAACGCAATTACCTCGCAATAACCGAATTGGCAAATGCTATTGATCTTATTCGTAACATAATTAACGCGGCACATCGCATATTGTGGCAAACGAACAATGCTCTGAGATATTGGGCAGCACCATTGAATCATCACCATATGCTAGCAATGCCGATGCTCATCATGGTGCAATTACAAGTGCGTCAGATTATGGTCATACAACCGTGGAATATTTATACAATGTTGTGTTCATCTGACAAGGTTAATACAAGTAATACCTGGGTTAATACACCGGCAGCTACTATTGTGACAACGAAGCCCGATTGTAATCAAGACGACGCTCCGCAACGCTTACAATGTGTATTGCACAAAATTTTGCGTTGAAGGTAAGTCATCAAGCGTATTAAGCTGTCTGCAACGTATAAGGAGTACCCTTGCTAAACGTGGTCGAAGGTAGTCAGTAGATGATGACTCAACATTTGTTCATTCGAATTTGTCAGAATCTGACAGCAAACGAGAAAGAATAACGATTATGGATCATCAAAGCCTGAAAATGAATCAAAAAATACGACTGCTAACGTTTGCAAGGTTGACGCACGTATTGATTGAAAAAGCTATCCGTTCCAGCAGACTGGCATATATTAAATGAGTAAAACGGGACTCGAGTTTCTTATCTATTACCATCTACAGCAGGTGTAGTATCTTCGAACCAACGAAGGTTCGTTAACAGTTGTAGCGGCCAAAACACCAACCACTATATGACCGCCTATCTGTTATTTGCAATATATCGTCCTCAGCGCCCCGATCTTATTAGTGAATTTTTGGAAAGCGGCCATACTCACGTGAACTGTAACACAATACATTCTATAATATCGAAGTAGCCGCTCAAATCTTGAAGTTAGTTTGCCAGCTGAGTGGACCAACATCTTGGAACTTACCCGTACTAATCTTCGATTCATGGCTGGGATTAACAAAATGCCGATAATATTTTCGGAAAGAATGGCCTGTGCTGCTTTGGAGTTTCTTTTCACCTACCATGATCCATATTGACCGGGTTTCTTATTTGTTTATTTTACTTCGAAACAGGCGTTATATGCTAAGTAAACATTTAGAATATACTAACGTCGATCTATACGCAATTCTGTTTAACACATGCTACTTCGGCCGTCTTTCCTACCTATTATGGTCTTCCACTGAAAGTGTTCGCTCAGCCTGTTATCAAAACAAAAATAACGGTGCCATACATATTCCCGCGAAATTTTCATCACGATTTCGATCACCCGGGACAAAAAGCGAGATCCGTTGCACCTACACCAGCAGGGGTAGTTCAGAATAGTACTGACTCTTTTATTAAAAGTTGCCCAAAGCTGATGACGAAATTCAATTCTGTTGTGCTGATGACAGCAACAGTGATGACAATAACGGTCACGAGTTTGGTAGCAGACGATAGCACTATCGCGATGGCCGCTTCAGTTACGGCTATGATACATGCGACAATGGTGTGAGTACTAGCCGAGCTACTTCAGCAATCTAACGTTCCATATGAGCGCAACATATTTACTAATTGATTTACGTCCGATTCATTTTGGTTTTAAATATGAGCGGATTAGTTAGATACCCTGCCAGAAATGAGCGCTGTTCGTTTGAGGTTTGTTCGATGTTCAATTGTGTTCGACATTTTATTGAAACTGTAAAAAATGAAAAACAAAATAAAGAATGCTAATGTTGTGTCCTTGTTCCCGAAGTGCCGAATATTCGCTCGAAGACTGTTTGTTTATAAGCTGACAGTCGTTTTAGGCAGGGACTGTGTGAGATTTGCAATTTAATACATCTTTGGTGAACAGAAATGTTAGTAAAGTGTGTGCATATGTCTGGCTTTGTAAATGTTTACTTTAGCTAATGTCGAAATAATGGGCGATTTGTTTTTTTCCGTTATGCATATTCTACTTGAGGGCCTGCGGATATGTATAAAAATAACCTGAATCAATCAATCCTCGTTTTGCGTCCGTTGTCCCCTGACGGAGGTGGGACGTTTCCAACCATTTCTCCAATTTGCGCGGTCGAGCGCATCTGTCTGCTGTAGTCCACATTGCTCGATATCACTCATAACGACTTGCCGCCACGTCTTTTTCGGGCGTCCTCTTGGTCGTGTGCCGCGTACTTCAAGGTTCATAGTGTAGTTAAGTGCAGGATTGTCGCTCCTAGCCACGTGCCCGAACCAGCGAAGTCGATGTCGCTTGAGTGCGCTAGAAATATCGTCCAATTGAGCACGGCAAAGTACTTCCGTTGACGGTAAACGACGACGTATAAAAATAAATGAATCCAAACTACAATTTTTTCCGGTTCTATTAGGCTGATGACGCTGTTGTAAGACTTCAATTTATTTTTTTCAAACTTGCTCATTTGGGAATAGTCGTTTTCTCGGGTCGACGGCGAATTGTTCTTTTAATTTATGTTATCAAAACAATTAGCTGACTTTTGAGTGTAACGATTGAAACTAGTGATGCGAAGAATTCTCACTGGTAGTGACAATAGTGAAATTTGACAATGTCCGTTATGGGACATTTTTAGGATAACAAACATAACTCAGCTTTGGCTAGGCGGATTGATTCGCCCGATAGCTCATTTGAAAGCTTGAAATTTCTTTTGTGCCCTTTAGCTAAGCAGAATTCCAAATTTTTTGTCGAAAAAGCGGGCCAAAATGCTCGGCTACAAAATCACGTTTCTTATTGTAACTCAACAGCTGGTGTAAATATGTGAGGAAATTTGCGCTGATTATGTAGAGCAAATAACGCTCTATAACATTGTTTATAATGCTTTGTTACGCGGCGAATTTTGCTCAAAGCGGGTTCCATGGGCCCGTCAGACCCAAAATACACGAAAATCTCCGTAACCACTGGAGTTATAAAGGGGTTTTTGTCTGATTATGTAGAGCAGCTCATCCTCAATGTTACCGTTACTGGTATGCTGTTATACAGGCCCTTCATTCGCCGAAAATTTTGTTAGGGGGCATAAAGCAGCCCCCCTGGTGACGAACTGGGAGGCGCCCAATTTTCCAAGGTCACTTTGCCAAGAAAAAATAGTGTCAAAAACATTGCCAAAGCGCTTTTGATGGCGATAAAAAGCTATTTCGATGTAAATTTTGACAAAATTTACTAAACTTTTGGCTTCAAGACGGAGTTTTAGTACAAATTTTGATCAAATTTTGTATCATTTGACAAAAAAATTATACCAAGAGGCAATGAACCGAGGTAAATTTTTGCCAGGGTGCTTGAACCGAGAGCGCCCGGATTTTGCAAGGGGCACTTGAAAAGGCAGAGTTATAAGTGTTATGGTCTCATTTTCTAGACCAATCCATGGTTAATTTTGGAATTTGATGCTCAATGTTATAGCTGTGTACGTCTCTGTAAATTACATAATATGTATTACGTAATTTGTAAATTGTAATATGTATGTTTAATATTATTAAGCACTCAGAATTTACCATCTTGGCGACAAGACCAGCTACCAATGTAGATCTGGTAGAGAGCACATAGTGTTGTGTACTTGAAAATTTGAATTGACATGTTGATACGTTGTCAGTAGTTTTTCGTAGTCTATTTTAGGTGTGCATACATGAGTCAAGACAGTTCACTATCTCAAAATTTATGTTCACGCACAAATCACTATTTTAAATTTATAATGTGTTTATTTACTTTAACTGAGCGACCGCGTACACGTGAAGACACGACTGCAATCGCGTTTTATCCTTATTTTAATGTATTCATGGATGAGTATATCATTTGATAAATTTAAAAGAACGCATGAGATCGGAAAATATACGCGCATGCAAACTGCGTTCATACATTAAGAAGCCCATGTTGCATTTCCTAAACTGTGTTTTCTATTGGCACTCTGACCGAAATTTTTTGCTCGACTCAGTTCGTGATTTTGACAAAAGAATAACAATGATTATTGACCTTAAGTGGACTAATGCTTTATATATGAACCAGGGGCGGATCCAGGGGGGGGGGGGTGGGGGGGGTGAACACCCCCCCCCCCGAAATTTTTTCCCATGCGAAAACTTAGTAAGGGTCCATGCGTCGCGGCGAAACTTGTGCTCACTGTTTCACATGTTTCTGTCGCGAATATGAACAGCGTGTTTCAGCTTTCGGCCTGACTGTTATGACTAATACGTTGCTGCTGCTGCTGGTGTATGTTGATATTATATACCATTGTTACATAATGAAAGTTGCAATAACTGAAGAACTGTTGCTTACCATATGGTGGAGCTTCTTCCGGCTTCGCATCACCATTTGTTGACATCACCATCGGCATTGCTCGCTGAAACAATATGGGACCGGCAGCAGCAACGGCAGTTGAGGAAAAATGCCGGTAGCACCGAGTTGCCGAAATAGGCTGTTCATGTTCGCAGACGCGAATTAGGCACCTAGCCGCTCGGGGCGCGACAATTACTGTCCAACTCTGGGTGCCGTTTCAAGATGTTCCTTGAGTTTTTCATCTCCTCCGTCTACACGATACCGTAGAAGTCTTCTGAAGTTACCCTGCTGGGCCACGACAGACTGTTCTGTATCGATCGCCCCGTCGTCTCTGTGTCCACGCAACGCAATGTTGCACCGGCCGCACAACTCGACGGTCTTAATAATAGTGGTTAATCTGGCCCTGTTCTCCCGGACATCTTCTGCCAATTGGGTGTTGAGCTGCATTTGAATGTTTTTCTCGGGGTCCGTCATGGTATCACGAAAGTTTTCCATTAGTTCAACGCATTTTTTGTGGTATTGCGCCGCATCATGATTTGTTAAACTGCCGTCTTTGCCTGTCAGGTGGCCAAATTTTGTCAGAGGAGTCACAACTAACGCCCCTAGGGTCTGATGCTTGCCTTTCCCTTCCAAATACGATGAAAAAAGCGTGCAGGGTAAGCAATAGGCACCCTGTTTTGACCGAGAGTATACTAGCCATGAAAATTTGTCGAAATGATCATGACGAATTGATCCTCTCCCGGTTTTGACTGGCTTAGGGAGCTGATATTGTCGATCGGGCTTCCACACGTTTTGGATAATGAAAAATTTTTCTGCCTCCGTAGTCTTCCGACATGCATAGTCCGCAATGTCAATCGAACGTTCCTGATGTAGAGCCGGGGCTTGGTCGGGATTGTGTTGAGGCTTCGCTGTTGGGGTTATATCATGGGTTGCCTGGACTTGGGTATTGCCGGTCGGTGTACATGGTCCTGCATCTGGCTCTTGGGCGGTATCATCTTGAGAACGCTCGGCTGCGTCCGACGTTGAGGGCCGCGGTAATTTTTGGAAATACTGACCAATATTAGGCTGATGGCGTTTCATTTCATTTAGATATTTTTGATAAGTATAATTTTAGTTTCCTAATTTTGAGCACATGTAATTTTAAGCCTGGAAATTAAAAAAAAAACGAAGTCCTCGATTTGCCTTGTGGGGGCAGAAATCGCAACCTCGGAGATCGCCACCGCGAGTACCAACCTTCGTTGAGGGGGGGGGGTGCGTGACGGTCCTGTTTACAGCTCGTGCACGTCTTGTGGACCCGACACTGCCGCACTTGAAAACACCCCCCCCCGAAAATTTTTTTCTGGATCCGCCACTGATATGAACTACTGGTGGTCTTGCTGCTCGTAGAAGATGAAAATAATTTTGCTGTAAAAGTGTTTTAATCTGTTTTGTCCACTAAAATTTTCTGAGATTTGTGCCAAAAGTTATCACCACAGTTTATCGTAATTGTATTATATCAAAATACAGGTTTAGATTGAGTTTGTGAGAAGCAGCGGCTGTACAATAATTATACCTAGTAGCTTGCCATATCGCCAAGGTGGTCAATTCTGCGTGTTGAGTGTGGAATTCAGTAAATGTACGCAGCTATATTGAGCGTTAAATTGCAAAATAAGCCACCGCATATGAGTCAAGTTGCTTGAATGGTTGAAAAGATATCCCGATTATTGTGCTCGCTATGTGCACGTTCATAGAGGATAAATTATATTGTAAAATGAGACCAAAACAGCCATATAGATCGAGTGGTCACAGAGATATTACCGTTTTCGTTTTTTGGTGCCGCTGGACTCATTGAAAATCTGCTTTTGACTTAAATTTGACTTTGACTGACAGCGAAAATAATGACAATAGCACTCACCACTCAGCTACATAGAAAATGAATTGTTCTGCGGAATTAGACCAAAAACACCATACAGTTTGAGCGGCTGTGGAGATAAACCATTTTAATGTATCTTGGGCCCATGGAAAAACCCTTTTGACACAACCCAGCAGCATAAATAATGACAATAGCAGCACACCAATTGCTGCTATAAAGAGGTTATTGTTTGTTATTACTTTAATGAAAATATTGTTAATTTTAGGAACTACTTGTTACGCAATTTGAATTTGAAAAAGGACAGCTAAAGTCAGAGTATGAACAAAAACTGAAAGACCTGAATTTTGCTATTCAAAACAGAGTATGTCGTAATGATAATGTAGTTATATTTTTCCTACCAATAAAAAAGTTGAATAACTGAGACGCACACTTCATTTAGATTAGTGCATACTGAACATTTTATTAATGCTAGCAGAGACACTATGTAGCACATCGAGAAAATAGCGTTATGAATAAATTTTTTAAGTGCGTGTTCTATTTTAATTTGCTAATCTAAATTTTGTCTAAATAACTGCAACGCTGTCGTGGATAACCAGAACTTTGACCGATATGGATCTGGCGTCAGATATTTTTATTTTATATCTTGGTTTGCAATGGATTAGTCGATAAAATAATTCAACTTGATATCCAGTAGCGCCGGTAAAATTTATTGTCTGAAACTCTGAAGTTAATTTCGGAAAAATTAGTATTCTATTAAAGATTATTGATGTAGTCAACGACGATGTTTGAGCTAGATTTTCATGTCAACTTCTGTTGTTTCCTTGTTTAATCTACATATAAATATCTTCTAGGTCAATACAACGATCTGTTAATGTATTCATGCTTCATATTTCTCAGGAGCGCGGTGTATCAGATCACAATACAACAGTTTCTGCTGCAAATGGATTCCAACCCATCAGTTCTGCTGTCTCATCATCTCGTTCGTCGACGTCAAATATGTACTCCTACAGCGATTTTGTCAACGAACCATATCCTCCACCTACAACATCTTCAGAGCGCAATATTAACAGAGCAGCCCCGCTACAACATGATGGAAGCCCGCGTACTTCTATTGACAGAACAGAGACCCCTGTTACAGTGCAATCGTTCAATAAGGATGTAAGATTCGTTAAGCTGGTTATATTATTTGCTTTAGCAATGATTTCAAAACTTTCTCTACTGTAAATTAATTTAAAAATACTGTCACTTATTGTTTGTGGGGAAAAGGTGTGGAAGATTGTAGGTTGTGAGAACCATACAATTTTTAGTGAAGAAATAAAGTTATGGTGCAGCCGAACTTACTAATGAGGCTAATGGTGGTTTACCTTTATATTATCTGAAGATGCACATTACCAAGCGGTAAAAGTCTAGTATTGAATCATTCACTATGCAGCAAATTAATGAATTTTTCATAGATAGTACCTAGTCAGCATTAAAATGGAGTTTAGTGAAAAGCTTTATGGATTTGCACTCTAGCTTCTAGCATTTTAAAGATGCTGAAATTCAGATTGGCTGCTACGGTGCGGCATTTTTACATAAAGTTTAGGGGTAAAGCTCAAACACTAGTTGCAGTCACGGATAAAAATAACTGCATAAAAACGTATGCTAAACGTGTACGAACGTAAGCGCAAACGAACGTTAGAACGTTTGTTTACATACGAACCTAAACAAAATTTGTCACATTTTAGAACGATTTTTTGTATTCGGTTATGAACGAGCGTAAACGCAAACGAATGTCGTAACATTCGTTTGTAAACGAATCTTGATGCGTTTGTGCGTTTATTTCTGTCGTGACAGCATCTACTGTGAAAGAAATTTTCAGGAGAAGTCTTGCTATATTTAACATAGTTTGCTTGTGACATAATCTATTGTCAACCGCGTTTGATATTTTATGCAGTTGAGCTTGTATTAGTATGCCAATATTGATTTATCCGTTGCTTCCCAGTGGCTATACTTTATCGAGTTCTCCTTACCTATATAAAAACTAACATAATTTGTTATATATTCAGGACGATGATACGCTTGCATGGTCACTTGTCGGACAAGAGGCGTTTTCCAGTGCGGGTTTAACGTCACTCGTGGAGCGTATGCGTGCCCGTCTGCAGCAACGTGAGGGTGAAATCTCCGTGTTGAAGGTTTGGATTATATATTCATAAACTTGGGTTCTCTGTGAATGTTTTAGTACTATGGTTGTGTGACTTGATAGCTGATTTTTGTTTTCGGAGGGATTTTACTGGTAGCTCATTTATTAATCATGTTTTGTTAAGCGAAGCGTTTTTGTTTTCGTCAGAGGAGGAAAATTCGGCACCGTCTGTCCGTCCGTTGAACTTCTCAACAATTATTGGGCCTACTATAAAAAACTTTTTTGTTTGAAAGGCCTAATATCGGACAGGTGCAATACATAGATTTTGTCAAAATTTGCTTTAGTTAATTAGTGATTACCTAATTAGTTAAGCGTGGTAGCCTATTTTTAGCAATTTCAAACAAAAATTGAATATTTTTCAATAAATAATTATTGTAAAGCTATTATTTTGGTGCTATTACATCTGGCTGATTATGAATCTGGTGTTTATTACTTTTTGGGGATATTAAAAAATGCTAATTAGTTAGTTAATTTAGCTAATTACTGATTAACTGTTAATTTGCTAATTTTTTGAAAAATTTCAAAGTGCTGAAAAATTAAAAGTAAATAGCACCCGGGGGTTTTCTATATGCTGATCACGAATATGACATTTTTAAAGCTCTAAAACCTGACCGTATATGATAATTAGTTGATTAATTAACTAGCTAATTAGGTAATCTTTTATGCAAATTTTAAAATCACTTCAAATTGCTAATTTTTTGCGCTCGGAGGTTTTCGATGTCGCTGATTATGAATATGTGGTTTTTAAAGCTCTATGATTTTATCATGGGTGCTAATTAGGTAACTAATTAGCTAATTAGTTGATGTTACTAATTAGCTAATTTCTTTTAGCTAGCGAGCTTTTTGTATGGTGGATTTGACGTCAATTGCCTAAAACGTGATACTTATTATAAATTGATTAAATAGTTAGTTGAAACACATGTACACCCAAATAAGTTACTAAATACTTTGCCTGTTGCGCCGCTCATTTTTTGTATATTACGTTTACTAGTAAATTGTTATATTTTGGTGTAGGGGTTGGTGGATATTTCTCCTTATGGGCGGCTATCGGTATTAAAAGGGGATCTGATTCGACACCGAAGATGTGCGGTCCGAGATGTGGCCAGTAGTATGCCGGTGGGACGTTTAGTGTGGCGCACGTTCTTCTTTTGCTTGATCGGTACTTGTGCCCTATATTTTGCTGTGTAACTTGATTCCTGTTCGGCTCCATCACTCCTGTTCAAATACCAAACATGTTTTGGTTACCAAACACGTAGTGAACAAGGTTTATTACAACACGATAAAATATCAAAGCACGAGATCGAGCTATTGGTGCTCGTTGGCTGTAACACAATATTTAGTTCGTTGAGCAATTATAGTTCACCGATTTTGGCCCGCGGCTCTATAATTAAGTACCAGCAATTTTCGATCACAGTTTTAAACACAGGTTACTTCCACCTGTTCGGTTATTTGACACTACTCGGCCACTAACACGCGCTAAGAACGCGTCTCTAGACTTTATTAACGTTACGATTCGGTTAGGTACTACTCTACTACGTGTGTTGAGAAGTTTATACGATCGACACCGAATGGCTGTCGACGTACGTTTATAAGAGTACCCGGCCAGGTCCTTAGATTTATCGCTAGTATAGTCCTTTTTTATGGTTTACGGTTTGAGTGACAAGCAATTATATTTAGGCTAATTGCTACTCTACTAAGCTCTTGTGAGTTGACACAATTTACCCCCTACTGGCTGGCCAGCTGCAGGGTTAATTAATTACCCCAACCTGAGCCCTAGAATTACGCTACTTAATGCCGGTTATGTTATTTGCAGTCGCCCCTAATGGCTGCGAACCCAACAAGGAATTCTACTGCCTCTGATCCCCTGAATCTGCTCGTCCTGGCTTTCTCGCTCGACACAGTGGGCTGAAATTTGTGAAATATTGCTAGTTTACTACAGTTATTACGTTGCCACTCCTATTAGGCACGTTATTGTCACTTCTTTTACTTGGGAAGATATGTTATTATTTTATTTAATTAATAACTCAGTTAAAAATACTTATTTGTGTAGCACGCTCTTATCAAGCCCGATCCTTTTATCCAGAACCAACAATAGTAAGTCCAGATCAATAATTACAAATAGTCTCAACTCCGCGTATTCATTACGCTACCAAATCAGGAAAAGCCGAGTATAAGCCTTCCTTATATGTGTTTTCCCAAAATTAAACCTTTTTGGCCGCGAACAGCAATAAAATATCTATTCCTCCGGCATAAACCAACTTCATGAGCTCACAACAACACATTCCTTATTAGTTGCTAACAGCCATACATATAAAACAACATGGCGTCACCAAAAATGTTAGCTAGGTAATCTTTAAATAAAAACTAAAAGAATGTAACAATATTAAATCAACATAAGATCTTAAGGTGCATATCACCAGATTCAACGAACGTACAGCCCAGCCTGAATTAAAAATAAATTTTATCTTAACTGTAGGTTAACTAAGCTTAAGAAATGCTGCAAAATATGCAAATTAAGTTAAGTTTTAGCTGAAATTTTAGGAAATAAAATTTAAGAAACAAGCCCAAAGGGAAGGACCAATAAATATAGGATTTTTTGCAAAACCCAAAAATAAAATTTTTACGGGAATTTAGGCCCGATAACTATACCGGACCCCCAACATAAATAATAATGTCTTTACAAGATTTATGACAAAATTTGCTAAGCCAAAACTGCGACTTATACATATGGTTGGTGTGGTACGCTAGAGTAACTTCATTATGATGTCTGTGATTTTCTGACACCATGACTGAAAATGAAATGTGATTTTTGAGCGAGTTGTAGTATTTGTAAATGTGATGTATATAACCAGGTTCATAAGATTGTTTTAGGACGAAATTAGAAAACTTCAACATTCCAAATCGTCAATGACTGCAGCTCTTGCCGATATGAACAATCTAAAGACCAATGTTGAGCAACAAATGGTTGATTACACAGAACTAAAGCAAAAATACAGTGTACGTTTCAAAAAATTATATTTATTGACATTAAAGTGATTAGGCACATAATTTTACGTTTATTTGGTAAATATGACAGCGAAACAATTTTTTTGCTGTTGTTAGGGTGACTGTCGTCATAGAAATTTGTATCAATGTAATTTTTAGTGGCGGACTTGAAATTCATGCTATGCTGTTCTGTATAGTAAGCCAAAGTCTAATTCTTGGCATAAGCTAAGATCCTTACGCGAGCCTTATAATAAGGCTAAGTCAGGGGATCTTCCACCCCCGAACCCTCCGCTCTATGCTGTTTTTACTGACGATATGGAAATACAGCTCTAATCAGTTTTTCCAAGATTGTATATTACAACAATAAATTTACATTGTTTACAATCAAATAGAATCCAGGCAACTCAACACTAGTTGCATAAAAACCTCCATTCACAATTTAAAATTAACCAAGTTTATTTGGGATAAATGTAGGGGGTTGGTGTTAAAGGTTCACAACCTTTATCTGACAACGTTATTTTGATGCAACCTTTGTCAACAAACTTTTTAAATATGGGCGTGGGGAAATATTAGGAGGCGACATATGTTCATTCTCTGGGGAAATTTTGGGGAACATATCTTTGTACTTTTAATCTATATATTGAAATATTTTCAGATCCGTTTGATTGTCGTGCCAATATTTTCATACTTTAAAACAATATTTTAACATTAAAAGTAGTTGTAATTAATATTAAATATATTTGGCATTCAGAAAACTTAAATTTACAGACAAAATAAAACATGGATTAAGCTGCACATGGGGGCTTCGCGCAAGTGAGGTGGACGAACACTGAAAATTTGGCGAGCATCAGGTGGTTTGAAAATGGTGTCCCACATCTTTTACCGTGGACAGGCCACCTTAAATTATTACATTCAAACAGGTGGGGTAAATGATGGTGTCGATAACATAACTTATTTGCCTCGGATTGCACACCTTGCTTTATCCCACTGTATGTAGTATTTTTGCTTCAACAATTATTGAACATTGCGAATCTAATCTAATAACATTATTTAAAACGACATTTTTTAGCTATTTGCCTCGGGACTGGTCATTATTTTTATTAATAAAACATTTAAAATGTATATATCAATAACACTAATCTGTTTTCTACATAATTTCATCACAGATCGTAACTAGCAAAGTTAGATTAACGTTTACAAATAATTTGATACCGGCGTTACCTTTTTAAGCCGCGTTAATATACAGTGACGTGGGTTGACCTACTTATTCTTTTGGCAGTATAAGAGTATTACACGAATATCGAGGAATTACATTTTGTTGTTACATTTTCAATCAATATAGCAAGTCTTTATTCGTATTTCTGCTTGTTGTCTGTTGAATTGTTTTCCTACCGACTGTTTAGGAGCTTGAAATGACACATCAGACCCTCCTACAGATGTACGGAGAAAAAGTGGAGCAGTACGACGAACTGGTGTTGGATTTGGCTGATATCAAAGAAGCCTACAAAACACAGGTGCGAGTTCGTATTAAAATCTTGGCCTTCGTTGCAGAACTGTTTTGCACGTTGACAGAAGGTGCTGTTGGACAGGCAATCCTTAAAAAGCATCTGGTGTAATCTGTATTTGAACAAGTTTACACACCAGTGGCCAAATATGAGGCTGTAAGGTTAGGCATATCTGGGCGGATAAGGCGAAATATGAAAAAATTCGGCTTTGACATGGGACCGTACTTTGAAACTGCGTTGACAAAATAGTTATAGTGTTCTTTTAGGATGTGGGTTTTGACATGTACACGGTGGCATAACATTTTGGCTGCTATTTTATACACATCGTTGCATTTTCATTACCGAGTATCTTTCGCTGAACTTTTCATATATATATTATACATTTTATTTTGCGCAACCTCAGCTCGCCATGTGGTGCATACACACAGGTGCGTAATCGGGTATACGCACAAACTTACAAAACATAGTGAAACATTGTTAACTACATTCCACAATTGGTTCCACAGTTGCACTAAAATTTGAAGTTTTTGATTAATATATCTAACGTAGATAATGTCTTTTACCACTGTCAATTCATTATCGTCTTCAGCTAACTTCTGCGCTTGAACTGCAAAAATAACGTATACACGGGATAATCTTTAATGCGTTCTTCGATTTTTTCACTGTAGTGCGATTTTTGCAATATTTGTTAAACATATAATATTTCCCTTTGGCTTCTAGAAAGCGTTTCAATCTTATCCTTTTAATGTACACGTATCATATTGTATCAGTTATGTCAAAGATTCTAACTATTTGTTAAATGTAGCCACTAAAATAGACGGAGGTAATAACTGTAAAATAGTAGCTTGTCTTGTTACCAAGGTGGTGAATTCGGAGTGTTGAATATGTAATGTGAGAGACAGCTATATCGAGCTTCAACTTACAAAATTAACCGAATATCAACCATTTTTGCTTGAATAGTTTCGGATATAATTGTTAACTAAGTTTTTAGCACACCTTTTGCGGCTATCTCCAGGATGAATTACTCTACAAAGTACGACCAATAGCAGCCTTATAGCTCTAGCGGTTACGGAAATATTGTTGTTTTGTGTATTTTGGGTTTCACGGGCCCGTCCACAAAACCCAATTTTGCCAAATGCTGGACGTAGTAAATAATGACTATAGAATAATTCCATGTGCAGATAATATATTAGGAATGAATTGCTCTACGAAATGACAATAATAACACCCATATTAGTCGGATGGATGCTGAGATATTGCCGTTGTCCTATATTTTGTCTCATGGGGCCACTCAAACAACCGTTTTATCAGTCTTTTCTGTGTAAATAATAATGGCAACATACCATGATGACTATAGAACTCTATGTGCAGATATATAAGGGACGAATTGATCTGCAATATGACACCAACATCACCCATATATGTCGGACTGTTGCTGAGCTATTGCCGTTTTCGTATATTTTGCCTTATTGGGCCACTCAAAAATCCATTTTTATCCATCTCTGCAGCGTAAAGAATAATGGCAACATAAAGGGCAAATTGTTCTACATGACGTGACTAAAACCAACCATACACATTGCTCGAATGTTTGCAGAAATATCACCGTTTTCATGTGTTTTTGGGTGTCATGGTTCCATTTTGATCCAGTCTTGTAGCGTAAATAATTACAACAGCAGCACACTATGTGCAGTTCTGAAGGCCGTACAAAATGAGGCCAATAATAGCCATATATCCTAGGCTCTTCATTCGCTGGAAATTTTGCCAGAGGGCATGAACCGAGGATCCCCTCTTTCTTAACCTGGGGGCGCCCGATTTTGCGAGGGGGCATTTTGCCAACAGAAAAACGGTGAAAAACGTGTCACAAACACTGCCAAAACGCTTTTGATGGAGAAAAAAGCGTAGTAAATAATGACTATAGAATAACTGTATTTGCAGATATATAAGGGATGAATTGCTCTACACAATGGCACCTATACCACCCATATATGTAGGATGGTTGCTGAGATATTGCCGTTTTCGTATCGCCGCGGCCTACAAAAACCGTTTTTATCCATCTCTGCAGCATAAATAATAGCAACATATTAGTTGAAGCTACATAAAAGGCAAATTGTTCTGCATATCGTGGCCAAAAACAACCATACACATAGCTCGAATGTTGCAGAAATATCACCCTTTTCATGTACTTTGGGTTTCATGGTACCATTTTGAGCGAACCCTGCAGCGTAAATAATGACAACATCACACTATAAGCAGTTATGAAGGGCGTACAAACTGAGACTAATAACAGCTATTTAGCGTGGGCTCTCCATTTGCTGGAAATTCTGCCAGAGCGCATAAACTGGGGCCACCTGGTTCCGAACCATCTTTGCGCCCGATTTTGCCAGGGGGCATTTTGCCAAGAGAAAAACGGTTCAATATCGTGTCATAGACACTACCAAAACGCTTTTGATGGAGAAAAAAGATACTCGGCTTTTGTTAGATTCACTTGCAACTGCCAGGGGAGCCCAGCCAATTTACAGAGACCAAATACTGTGTCAAAAACACTATGTTAAAATTTATGGATGCGTTTAACCGGGGACCCCGGTTCATGTTCCGGGGTAGGCCAACTATATGGGGGTGGTTTTTTGAAACGACGCCAACAAATATGGGGCAGCCTCCGGTTCAGATGATTTTGCTTTAATACTAATTTCATCATTGTAGTAATTTTTGTGGCACCAGCGATAAATTCACAACTGTATTTACAACATCTATGTAGTTATAGCACCATTTTTAGGGTTTAAAAACGTGAGCCTCTCTTCAGCTCACCTCGCCGGTTACTAATCATATCGGAACCAGTTTGCGACCAAGTATGGAGGTAGGTGGCTTCCCGGTTACTCAGGGGTGGCATGAAACTGGAGACTGCTTTCCACGAACCGGTGAAGGTTCGAGTACCGGGGCGTCCCCCTTTATACCCACCATGGAGCATCGGTTGCGGAGATGTTTCCGTTTTCATGTATTCTGGGAAGTTCTGCAAATCCTACATCATCGAAAATCCACGTAGCAAACCTTTATATACTGTCTTATGCGCGAGTAAACTTAGGTAACCCGCCTACCATCCTATTTTGTATTTTTGCATAAAATTTGTTACGGAAAGCTTTTTGGTTAATTGAACTTCTGCGTAAAACTGTTAGCGAACACAGCGCTCGCGATTGAAATCTAACCATTTTGTGTTCACAACAATTCAAGTAAAATTACCCAAATTTTGAGAACGAAAACTTGTCGATTTGATTGTGACGTCACTTTTGCTTGCGAACACTGAATAATCCAAATTTAAATGGTAATACATTAGGGAACAGAATTTCTGCAAACTGAAATCGCCAAAATTCTGTTCGAACACAAGGTCTAATTTCTGGCACTGGAATTTGATTGTGCCAATTTTGGGTTAGTGAAAACCCGAATGAAATTAAGCCTTTTTCAGTAACAAGGGTTTACGATTCCGTATCTTTAATGACAATATAGTATGGTTGGCGGGGTCACCTTAACTTTACTCACGCATTGTTGAAACGGAGCTTTCGAGGGCTTTTAAGCAGAAAATCGGAAAATTCTTTTGTGGTCAGTTGCTGTCATTCATAAGTCATATCGAGCGGATGCATTTCACTAATTTTTTGTTCGATAACAAAAATGGTGTTCCCATAAGTTGGACACGAACATCTTCCACACCATCTTCCGTGGCAAAAAAGGTTTGAAGGGTTCTTCGTCAAACCTGATCATACGAGTACCAGTATTCACGGACCATATCTCCGACATAGGCTCCGCATCAAAAAACGGTCACAAAATGTTCTCCGTTTTTCATAAGAAACGGAGATTCAGCTTGTGGAAATTACAACATTGCTGAACAACACTTTTTGTGGGGCTACTCCATGGGCCGCTGTGGGCCCGAATATGGTTCGTCGGCCCTGTGCCAGAAATACTGATTTTTCAGAAATTTCGTCATGTTTATTGGCGTGTGCTTGCTAGGATATCAAACATGCTAGATATGATGGCTTTGCTATATAGACCTCAACTCAACTATATTTTTTATGCGGTGTCAAGGATTTGCTGTCGATGAACCCGATTTCTGAAATGTACCGTGTTTTCGTTTTCTTTGGTTATGTATTGTGCGTAGGCATCGAATATGTTCTATATATATTTTATCTGAACGTCGAATATAATGATTTGGTGATATAGAGTACAGCACGTACATTTCATGTCTTTTCGTAGAGTTTCAATGTGTTTAGGGTCATTGAAACCGATTTACAGAATATAAGCATGTTTTCAGTAGCTTGGTTATGTACTGCGTGCAGGGCATGAAGAATGATCTATATAGGCTTTTCGGTAGCCTGAATGCGATCGTTTGGTTATCTAGAGACCAGCACAACTGCTACATAATTCGTCAGTTGTTTTCGGTGGGTTTAGGGTCGACAAGGTTTTAGGTTTTTCAATGTGTTCAGAGTTCCATGGGTTTTAGGGTCGTATAAATTCAGCCTGTTACAGGTATGTAATTACACAAAATGCTATAACTGAAACCTCGCTTCGTTTCAGTATCGTATGGGAGATATTGGTATAGACTCATTTGCTCTATAAAACAAGTCTAATTTTACTCTAATGTCTAAACTGATAGTTGAGATACAGTGACTAAAGTGATTTTTAAACCCTTTCGGGACACGACCAGAGCCCTTTCTTCCCGCTTTTTGCAAAATGATATCGAAAACACCTATATATCATGGTGGTTGTGGTGATAAACCATTTCCCCGTATTTTGAGTCTCATGGGCCCAATTTGGAAGACGTTTATACACAAATCCTACATCCTAAGAGATCCGCGTAGCAACGCCCTATATACAATCTCTTAGAAACTTAGCTGCTCTACAAAATGAGCCCACGACTCAGAGACCGGCCGTCGAACTATAATAAGACGTAACGTGATATTTGGGTACCTTCGAGAACCGACCTTAACCCCTTGGCGCAATTTTTCGGAGGGAAGATGTTTTTAAGCGGACTCAGCGCACAAATGGAGTTTTCCGGCTATGAAATGAGCATCGCGTGAATGAATCCTCTCAGGAAAGGTTGAGCTGTGCGTGTCACCCTAAAATCCTAATAACGGTCATTGTGTAATTTCAACACTATACAGATAGTAAGAATTTCAGCACAACACTGATAATACTTTTTATAATTGCAGATTCAAGATCTTTTATGTGATCCGACGAACATTGATAAAAATAAAACTCAGCGCATCGATTCGTTCTACGACGATCCTAATGATGACTGATTTAACGAATCTTAGCACTTTTCAGCTGTACTATATTTGCAGTATAATTTCTTCTTTTGGAACATTTATAACCGAACGCGGAGTGTAAATTTTAGATGCAACAGCTGACAAAGATACTACTTACTATTTGTTAGAACTCAGTGTTCATGTTGCGCGAAGAAAAATATGACGTAGTGACGTGCATGGAAATTGTTGTCCAACACGTATTTTGTTCTTATGATGGCTGTTCATTATGAATTGCATTACATGATTGCAAGTAGCATCTATATGTGTTTCGATAATGGCGCATTGTGGTGGACATCGCTGATATCAAGGCACACATGATGCCAGTTTGATGGACTTTGATTATGCGTAAGGATGTCATAGCTATTTATTTCTGTTGTAATGCTGTGAATTTTTGTAAAAATGTAAGGGTTATAAATGTGACATATTACTGCTTAAAAGTGCACATAACACTCGCTAGTAACTCGTTCAGAGAGAAGAAGCGTTGGAAAAGCATAATAGTTAACGTTCAACAAGCTGCATTTAAATTTAGTGTGACGCATGTGACTCAGGGATGCAAAGTGGTAAGCATAATTGTTGTCGTATGCACAGAACGCGAAAAATTCAATTCACATCATGTCAATCAACAAAAAACAGTTATACAGTAGGATTACCACAAACAAGAAAAAGCGGGATTTTGGTAACAGAATAATTGTGGCTACTCTTGACTTACACTAAATTGGTCTCTAGTTAACAACATAAACTTTGCGGATCCTAGAAATAATAGTTGTTTTTATTGATATTAACCTCAAATTTCTCCGTACAATTTCAAAGTCGGTTAGATATCTATGGATGTAATTTGTCATGTTTATAATCAAGATTGGTATCGCTGGTACGGTTTTAGTGCCATTACTTATTTCGGCGCTTACAAGTTTTCTGCTTATGACCAATATTTTGTGTTTTGATAATTTGCTTACTGCATGAGTCAGTGAGCGCTTCCAATTTATTAATACATGACGTGTTTTAGTGATTTTATTGATGCGTGACAGACAGTTCTTATGCAAACAGGTCATTTTTCGGTTAACATGTTTACGTGGGACTTGGTTATATGCTCCGAAACCCAACCAATTTCAGCCCGACCCGAAACCCAAAAATTTAACCCTGCCCGAAACCCAAAAATTTCATCCCGACCCGAGCCTAAATGCGATGTTTAGTTTAAAACTACTGCTATTAGGCGTTGCCGATCATTATCCTGCTGCTTTAAATTCTGTACAGCCTATACTATTGTGTACAAATTATATTTTTATTATTGTTAGATGTTTATTTTGTTGTATATTGAAATTCTACTTTGGAAAGTTCTATTTTTACATTATTTACCGTGTTAAATTGTACAATGTACGAGAAATGAGATGCAACTAAGTAAGCACCAGTTTCGGAAATAAACAACTATGTTCCGTGACCGAATAATTGCAACGTTTTAGACGCTGAAATAAGTAATGAAAACCTAATAAAGTTAAGATAGTAATACCCATAAAACGTATTTCGTAGAGCCCAACTGCATACTTTGCTTTGGTTAAGGTTAGTTCACATGTTTATATTTTTCGCTTACAATTTATTATTCTCAAAATTAGACGGTAATTTTCAATGAAAAAATATGGCAAATCGCGATTATTCAAATTTCTTTTTGCATTGTTTTGTCAAATTTTTAGCCCAAAAATTGTAAAGATACGTTCTTTGTCGATGATTGGCTAAAATGACATGCTATAAAAATTTAGACAGTGTTCACACATTCCCCAAAGCTGCAAAAATGCCTTCAAAATTTTTATCAAAATGGATCAAAATTTGAGCGAAAGGTTTAAACGTGTAAAGGCACATTTACGATGTCATCTGTTTCACTACAACTTAGTTTAAAATGGTTCAATGTTTCTGTTTCATACTGTAAAGCATACGAAAACCCTGTAGCGATTTAGAAAACCAGAATTCAGACTGGAAAAGTGTTGGGTTCATTCCCGAAACTATTGATATCGCGTTTTAACTGGTGGTATCCGGTGACTGGTCCGGGTCGGCTTTAAAATTTGTCGATCCGGACCGGTCCAGGCAGTTAAATTTTTCTGACCACAACTGCAAATTCACAAAAAAATCAAAAAAGTTGGTGCATTTCTCTGAACATAAAGTGAGTCATCACTACTTCTAAAAAGCCTCAAAAAATTTGGTTGATTGGTGGGCATTTTTATAACTATAAGCTGGAAATTAACTGTGACATAGTCGGTGTGGTCTGGACCGAAAAAAAATTTGCTCGGGTTGTGTCACTAGTTTTAACAAAGTTTATTAGACGATTGAAGTAAATTTTCTGTTTCGTACTGTTACATTATTATTTAAAACTTCTCATAATGCCAATTATATTCAAATACAATTAAGAAATGTGGTATAATTATGGAGTAAACTGCAGTTTTAGATTAAAAGCCACGTTGCAAGTTTTCTATGTATTGTTTTATTTGAAGCTAACATTTTTCAAAAGTCTTAATTGAAAAATATGAGACTAACTGAAATATTAGATACTAAAAATAGCCGTCGTACAATTTATGATCAGATGTGGCCACATTTGAAATTCTTTTCAGCAGGGTATGTCGTTCTACGTTGAAAACATTACTTGCGCAGCGATGAAGAATGGGGCGAGTCCGTAACTATTTTAAGGCATATATATATTGAGCTCTTTGAAACCCTATAAAGTCCTAGAATAATTTAACGCCGGCAATGCATTAAATGGAAGCGTTACGGCTATTTTCGCCATATAACAGAACTACATGAGCATTTTTCTTCCTCCGATGATAAAAAATGATTAAATATGTTTCTAAATTTTATAATTTGAAGCGTCATAATAAGATTATTATAAAATTATAAAATATTATTTTGTTTGTAGACAATTTCCGTAATTCGGTAAATATATATATTTACCGATGGTAAATATATTATAATCATATATAACTATATATGTAGCTCTTTATATATAATATTTACTATTATCTACATATATGGTTTTGTATATATAACTATACATAATGGTATGTATGGTTAACATTGTTCTTGTTCGGTGTTTAAGCTAAACCAAGCCGCTGTGAGTTCTGGCAAATCGTATGTGAGTTCGGTAAATCGATGTCATGTGCTCACCGCTCTAGGTCGATAAATTGCTGATGTAACTATTTTATGTGGTGTTATTGGCTGTATATATTAACAAATCATAATGAATATGCTCCACTCTGTCATACCGCTCGTTTACTGTGATATATTTATAATATGGTATAAACTTGTTTTTTTAATACAATGCTACATTAATAATATTTCCGCGAATGGATCGGCAACAGGGAAAGTGTATGTAAAATGTAGTAACAAATATGCGAGTGTTCTTCGAGTGCTGTCAGTTTAGTTGGGTGATGAAAGTATTGACGTCTCAGTTCAATGTTCTGTGAATAGTCTATTTTTATTTCATTTTTGAAACTTGGTAGGTTGAAATGGACGGTTGACAGGTATTATAAATGTTGCGCCACAACAGATCAGGGGCTGAATATGAACATACGGAAGGCACACTAACACATATATTATGTATTACGATTCTGCTGAACGGTAAAATCATTCCGATACACTGTAATGATTAAAGTTATAGTTTCTAATATGAGAATGCTCCAATAACTATTTGCGTTGCGGGATCGTGCCAAATTCCCTTTTCCTAACAGTGATTGGAAACTTGACAGCAGTACCGCCTTATGAAAATAATTTCATGTTCGTTAGTGTTAACTGGCCTAAAGGACAAAACCTTTTTACGACCAACCCAAGTGGACTTAGACATGATTCGTTTTTGAACGTGTGTGGCTCTAGGCAATAAATAAAATAATGGATGTGTGTCAAAGTAAGCTCTAAACTTATTTCGGGTCTCCTTTCTACTCCCCAGTATGAAATCTGTCAATTTTCAGGATACAATGATAATTTTTTTGCCATTAGACTCAGCTTGACGAGTTCTGAAAACATTCATTTCGGCCATATTTATGACAATTTTTTGGGTACCAATGGTTGTATGTTGATAGGTTGATGAGTCTTGATCGTTATGAGCTAATGGGGCATAAATTGTAAACTTTATATCCCATTTTCTTGGAAGCATGTAAGAAATGTTTTTCGTACTCCAGATATATATTGATTTCAAAAATTCGATATTAAAATAAGCTTCAATATTTTCGTTGTATCGAAAAATTCTACACTATTTTGCCAAACTGATACGAATTAATAAGGTTAAATTCACCAGTATTAACAAACTTTTGGTCGCAAACTGTTCACATAGGACTGAATACCTACTTTTGACAAAAATTTTGCGCTGTTTTCAAAAATTGAGCCAGTGTTGTAATTTTTCTGTAAAGCTACGTTCTCTTGGCGAAAATATTGAAATTACATATTTTTAGTCGCAGTGAAGTACGTAGTTCTTTTCTACGCAGCGCTTGCGTTAGCCAAAATAGATATTTTCAGAACCAGGTAGTGGGAAAAAATAGTGCCTATACTATCCCTGTATTTTCAAAATTAACGAATTTCGGCTTGGAGTGGGTTGTTAAAAAGACCCTATATTTTTACATTTCCTCACGAAACATGACATAAATATGGTGTAATTTATAAATTTACATTTTTAATACATAGATGAGGGGCATAAGCTAAATGCGGATCGTGTCTTTCTAGACCTGGGCTTTAGCATAGGCTACGGTCCCTATACGATCGTTATAGTAAGACTAGCGTGGGGGTCTACCTCGTAGTATATTTTTATTCGTAGTTACATTACGTTCCACAGCTGGAGTTGGCCCGATCAACTTATCTGGTTTAACTTAAAAGCAAGGGGTGGTGGTTTCAAAGAACTAAATATCCTGTGTGTTTGCGGCAATCAAATCTAATCACTGAATGGATGGATTCCAGAAAAATTTTTTTAACATATTTTTTCCATTTGGTGGAAACATGATGAAACTTTTTTATCTCCTCCTAAAAAGTTCGAATAACCCAAGACGACAAGTCGTCATTTCGGCCATATGAAGTGATCCGGCATCATTTGGATATTTTAGAATGCATCTGTAACTCTTTGGCTGAAATGAATATTACGCTTTCTTGGCTGTTGAGTGCGTTGACAGCAGTGACATTTTACGTATCATGTGTCCATTACGTCATGCACAAGTAACCCCAATAACGTGTAAAATGACTCCAACAAACTTTTCTTGAAAGTTTTGATTCGTATACAGAGTATCCAGTGTAACGCCCCAGCATTAAAGTGACTCAGCACGCCAAATAATAAAAATATATAACAGCATTTTGGTGTGCACTTACTTCATATATATTATAAGTTAGATTTTTGATAAATAACACCCTAAGTGCGAACGTGGGCGCCTCCAAGATCAGTGCATTCTTCCAGTCGAAAACGCACACTTAGAGTTTTCGAACCAGGTCAGGTTTCACAAGGGTTAGCTCCCCCACATAGCCTCTTTTATGCACAACAGGAATTGAGGTTTACGTTTGTATACCTTCTCCTTCAATACTCCCCAAAAAAGTCAGGAGGGTTTAGATCAATACAACGGAAAAGCCATTCGACAGGACTTCGGCACCCCAGCCAACGGTCAAGGAAAGTTTCGTCCAACCAACGGCATACAGCCGTCGCAAAATGAGGCGCGCCACCCAGCATAAAGTGAAGCCTGTCAATATTTGCTAACTGTTAATATTAAGGTAAAATTCATTTCGCAGCATCATTAGATAGTTGTCTACATTCACAGTACGAACGAAAACGAACGGTCCAAAAAATCCTCCAGACTACATGTCGACCCATACTGTCAGACCATGGGCATTCATATTGTGTTTGAATGTGTTATTAGGGTTTATGCAATAAACACAATTATATGTTCGAAGTTCGACTGTGTTCGAGAGTTTCAATAAACACAGTTATGCCAGTTAACGTCGCCGTTCAGTTTTAAATTGCTTTCGTCGGACCATATGACTTCATCGGCTATGTTCGGATTATCGTCGAGACGCTGCAGCCGTTTTTCACGAAATTCGCTCTGCATTCATGATCATCCTCATTCATTGCATGAATTAACGTTTACCTAAAAGGTTTTAGACCCAGACTTTATCAGCTACCTACATTACCAGCCGTCGATGGTCTCCCAGGTCGGGGCAAGTTAGATACGGAAACTGTTAGAACGAACGTTTCATTAATTGAAACAATACTTTTATGATATGGGAGCTGTGAAGACAAATGTCGGCACCATTGTTGCACAACATTACGGCTGTTTTGGTTAATTGGATACAACCTTGCTGCAGTTATTCGATCAGTAAATTTCAAGATTTGTCCAGAAATTACTGAAATTTCACTTTTCCGAATGCGGGTTTGACTTTACCTTATAATCGATGCTTGGAAAACTGCGGTTTGAATCTTAGTTCGTTAGGTTTAATGTTCATTTTAGATTCGTTTAAGGGTTATATTCGGCTGCACAAGAAGTGTGACAAAACATTTCGATAAAAGAAGTTTGTATCACATATTAAGCATAACAGTTTTGTGTTTAATCTAGGACTGAATTTAGTATATATGTGTGCAAAAATAGGTATGTAAAAACTTCTGGTATGCAATGTTTGGATGCATATATATATTCTAATGATATTAAATTATATGTTTTTATTTTACTATGGGCTACTTACTATTTGGTACAGTGCAATAATGCAGCGTTCCTGGATATGTATATATATGTGCTGCACTCACTGCATTTGTATCAAAAATATTTTTCACACTGTGTGACTCCACTTTAGGTGCATAGACAAGCCACGCCTATACTTAATATATTGTGCCAACTATATACTAATGCGGGATTCACGTTATAATGTCCCCAACGGTTGGAACTTTTGTCCCCCTGTAGTGTAGCCTATACCGTAAAGACGGTGACAGTGACAGACACACCATATAACAAAATATGAGGGTGTCGGGCACACCCCTAGATGCCTCATTTTGGCAATGTAGTATTTCGGTGTTTTATGCTTACCAATGCGGTGTTTCTAGGGTATCCTTTAGGTCCTATGTAAAATGACCCCACGGGGTGGCGGAAACCCTCAGCAAAACAAAAAAGCAACGACGGTTCATTAACACCGTCTGAAATAAGCCAAACTATTAGCTAGCTTTGTTTGAAATTTATTTGAAAACTTTATTCAAAAACAGGGGTGTCTAAGACACCCTGTAGTCGAGGGTATGCCTGGCACTGTGTGTGAGACATAAGTTCCAAGTGGTGGGGACATTATAACGTGAATCCCGCGTAATGTACTAGGACAAGTTCTGGCCCTAAGGGATCCCAGCTGCACCGCCCTTTTAGCGTTGCGGTGCCCGGACCCACGACTCCCCGGTGATCTGCTGGATGACTTAAGGGAACCGCTTAGCTTAGTAGGCTGCCGGCCGGTTTACCAGGGTGTTCGGCCTGGCCCCTATATCGGCCCACGTATCTAGTGGTACGAAGGTCACCCTGAGGGAGCGTCAACCCTTAGGCCTGCTCACAGGTAATAAGGCTGACGACTCGTCCTTCCCTCATAATCCAACTAATCCCTTAAGCGGAGTTCTCTGGTCCTAGTATAGCCATTGTAAGGTTCCCCGTGTTGGTCCTAAGCGAATGTAATGTCCTAACCCAGAGACTAGTATAAGGCACGGTCGCGATTCTAGTAGCGGCCTATTTTTGGGTGTGCCTCCTGACGCTATTCTCCCGTTCTGATCCTGGGGTGATGTATGACCTGCCTTAAAACCTAAACTATGACCCCGTGTCGATCCTAATGGTGGCCTCGTCGGGATAGGTCCCCGGAATTTGGTTGCTTATAATAACGTTAGGGCGCTGAGGTGGAGGTCAGTCCCTTGAGTGCCTAGACTTTGACTGCTAGTGATTATATGCCAGGGGACGAGCTATGCGAAGCGGTGGTTAACGGCGAGGGTTCGCGGCGGAGGGCATTCCGGATAGTTCAAGTAAACACAGATATAGTGCGGAGTGCGTTGCTGGCTCGGGCTTTGAAACAGGGGCCTGTGGGAGAACTTGCATCAGCCGAATTCGAAAGGTCGCAGCGTTATGGATAACTTGCTCGCTATAGCGTAGAATTTATTTAGGTTCAAAATCTTTAGGGGGTCCTGTTGACGCTAATTTCTTAAATTCCTACCGGCGTAAGAAAACTAAGTAAAACTCCGAACTGCTTTGATAAATTCACGACAGATCAACTGCTTTACTAACGTTCATTTTTCTTTTAGCACATTATAATACCACCAAATTGGGGTGCACTACACACTATTTACAATAGCATAATATCAAGGTAGTAACTGCGGGTACCCTGCAAGATATCCCGATACGAATATTATATCCCCCTGGACCATGATACCCTTATTCCATACTTGATCGATTTGGGCCCGTCATGTTGATGGAAAAGTGGCCGATTATTCCCTACGTACTGAAAACTCCAGATGAAAAGCAGAACTGAAGGTTCATAAATTTCGTGCACTCGCGACAGACTGGAGCGGTCCACGAACGATCCAACTTGGTTTAACTTGACGTTCGCTCCCAGGGGTTCTGGGAGAGGGTGCCGACGCGGATTCTCCTCGTAGTTGCACGGCTGGAAAACCCACGTCCCACCATAGTTCAACACAGTTTTGCCCACCGACAGCTACAGTGGCCGTTTCGTTCTACGCTCAGCTAGTGAGCTTCATAATTTAATCTAAAAACCAGTCTACGCCCTCTGCATACTGAGAGGTCTCTTGAAAACTGATCTATTGCTTTAAAGTGGAAGATTTAAACACTCCTCGGACCTAGGAACAGAAAGAAAAACGTCCGAGGAGCGGGGAACCAGTCGAGATGCGAACGAACGTAAATTTTGAATGATTTAATACAATTTCGCGAATTTTGTCGGGGCCCAGCCTTTACGGGCGCGCGGAGCATCCTTCCGACGCTCCAATGTCCGCAAAGGGCGGTCCTTGCGTGCTTGAGAAAAAGCCCCAACTCCAGACGAAGCTCTCCACCGCGGAGGCACGGTGGAAGGCCACAACGGTCCAAACAAAAACCCATGGAGAAAAACAAAAGCCCAGTAAACGCAAAAACAAGAGCCTACTTAATGGCGACAACCGCCAAATTTTAAGAGCGAAAAGTTCGCCTGGTCCCGTGGCTAGAAGGGGTTGCTGCCTTTTATACTCCTATGTCCCCGCTCGTTTGACAGTTTGAAATTCGGCTATCCGTCATAAGGCCAACAAGAAAGAAAAGAAAAGAAAACGAAAAAAGAAACCAGGGTCAATGTATGCCCATGCCCTACCAATTCCGGCAATACGTATGCCCATATGTGTACAGCGCAACACGAACATCGATAATGCTAACATCGTCAAGCTGAAGGTTACTTGACAATTCCTCGCTGATTGCAGTTGCTGGCAGAGCACTATCTACAAAATTGTGAAACTGTCGTGCCAGTACCTGCAATCTAGTGACATGTTAGCGACGATGTTTACAACTTAGAATTAATGTAGTGACATTAGCTGCAAATAGTGTAACTGCCGTGGCAGTAGCTACAAATTTGAGTGGTTGTCTTGCTAATATCAACAATTTGGTGTTACTGTCATTGCACCATCAGCAATTTTGTGCAATTTTCTTGACAGTATCTACATTTGACATAAGTGGTGCGACGGTAACCAGATGTTGTGGATCTGCCCTTAACGATGGCGTTGAACTGCCGTCTATACTAGTGGTCGTCACACCTAGTACTGGTTTGTGGATCAAAACATGCGACCGCGACAACAAATGTAATGAAACTCCATATTTAAATTTTGTATTGTTTGATAACTGATTACAAAGGCCAGAACTAACTTAATAGCTTAACTGAACGTATTACTTTACAACCTTGAACCTTAGAGTTGCGGCGTCTGCGAGCTGACCTCTGCATAATTTTTAAATGTCTGAACGGAGATAATGCTAACAGTGTCGGCAAACGTCCTACTGTTTACAATAGGCAGCAGCTGCCACTGGTAAGCGACCGCTCGACACAATATTCTATTGACCCTTTGCCGACAGCCACAAACATGAGAAAATTAATGACCCTCAATGGCACATTCAAGCCCTGGGCAGAAAAGACGAAAACAACCCAAACCTCGCGCTGGTCGGCGCGAGGTTCCAACGATGGTAGAATATACAAGCGCTTTAGGCGCTTTAAATAAATCAAGGCTTCGTTACATTTTTGGTTAGAGTTCAGGAACGGAGAGGAGTAGGCGGCCGGGGGCGGGATCATATCCATGCCCTGGCTGGTCGCCTACTGGTGAAAAGGGAATTCTAAGAGGTAACCCAACTGGTTGGCCTGTTAGAGGCCATTTTACGAGGAAGAAACAGAAAATCTTGGTGTCCCGCAGGTGATATAGAGAGCCTGAGCGGATAGGTGGGTTTGGAGACCCCGGTTTAGAGTGGAATAGTTACTATCAGATCCCCCGGAGGTGTGGAGCTCCAAAAAGTTGAGGAGTTCTGGTTGTGTTCGTGATGATCCAAGGCTTTAAAATTTGAGTGGTTAAACATTTGGTTGGAGTCCCTAAGTACTTTACGGGGGAGGGATGGGTTGACCCGAGTGCGTGAATTTGGAGCCTGCATGGACCCTAATGATAGTTTAATAATCCCCGATTTCTATCATGGCATGAAAAGTTAGAATTCACGGGTTGATCGGGCTCTATTAAAATGGTCCGTTCTGTCGAGTTTTGTCGAATGCTCCGTTAATTTAACAGGTTATTCTCCGCACATGTTGTGCTAGAACAATTTATGTACATCCTGTGCCTACCAGGGCGGGTCTCCGAGCTCGAAATTGCCACCAAAAGGTCTTGGCCCGGATTTTATGAAGGTTCGGTAATACGACATGATCCGCCCTGATAAGCACTATACAACACATTACTATATATATATACAAAACAGTTTATACCTTTGATATCATTTCACTGATGGGTGCGCGCACTGAGATCGGTTTTAGGGCACCGATATCAATTTTGAACAGTATAGTGTAACCCATGTCCCCGACCCATCCGAGTGCGCACCCGTTCTCCTTCACGGCACAACATTATAACGCATAACATACTATTATTTCATAGTAACGCCCTACATTGTCACCTATCCGGTGTTCCCTTAGAGCCGATCGGATGCCTAGAATTTATTTTAATGAAAGTTCCGTTATGATGCGAAATCACCCTGCGCACCTCGGGCGGGTGGAGCGTGATCATACGTACAGTACAATGGCAATACATTTATATTTCTATTACGACAATGAATTTATACACCGATTGATAACAGGATCACGCTCCACCGGTATCCGGTCGCCCGTTCAGAGTAGAATTTGACCTTATTTTGCACTATTTTGAGTATCAGAAAACTGGTATGAAAACTCAGGCTGTTACACTAACTCACAGTCTTAGCTAAGCCTAAAACGAAGTCGGAGACCTGGCGTTCTCGCAACCCCACCACGCGCACTAAGCTGTTCTATCATTGTGCTCAACGTCTTACTGTAGTCATGTTAAGTAAACGAGTGCCCGCAGAGCTGAGTTCTTCTTTTGCCACGTCAGTTCATGACCATCAACTATGAACACGCACAAAGCCGCGAATATAGTTAATAAGAAGTCGTACAGTTGTAAGGACAAATTACACAGATTGTGTGTGAATAGACGTGCCTGCTAGCACAAATTACTTAGGAATTATCACTGCAATATATGTTATTGTGTGCATGGGCTTGTGAGACCCAAGGTAAATGGAAATATCTCGGCAACATTACGAATTATATTGGTGTTTTTGGTCTCACTTTGTATTTCACTGATAAAGCTGCAGATGGTGTACTACTATTATTTTTACGCTGCAGGGTTGGGTCACAATGGATTTTTCATTTCTCGCTTGCAACCGGCAATACGTATCTGCGGAACCACTAAGGGTGAAACCAAATCTACCAGTGAAGGCGCGTGGAAACTTTTGTAAAAATATGGTGAAATTTATTCAAATTGGCAAAAACTGGAGGGGGATTTTGAGTTCCTAAAAGTTTCAAACATTTTTCCCAGCGCCACCCAAGCAGCCCGTCCCTCCTCCCGACGAGACCATCTGCCGCGCATAGGGTGGCGGACTTTCGATACTTATGATGTACATATTTTATTATATATATACTTGTAAATTCAGAGAACAGTAATCGGGTATATTGTTCTAGGACCAGTTCTAGCCCTGAGGGATCCCAGCTGCACCACCCATTTGCTTGCTGTGGTGCCCGCACAACCCCGACTCCCCGGTGATCCGCTAGACGACCTAAGGGAAACTGTTAGCTTAGCAGGTTACCGGCGCGTTTACCAGAGTGTTCGGCCTGGCCCCTATGTTGGCCCACGTTCCTAATGCTATGGATGTCCCCCTGAGGGAGGCTCAACCCCTAAGCCTGCTCACAGGTAATCGGGCAGACCCGCTTTTCCATCGTCCTACCGGAATTTATTGTGATCCCATGAACCTATATTTTGATCCCGACTATAGAAAATCTATCTGTTCCCTTATCGGGTTCCTACGGATCCCATTGTTTGCGTACTACAGTTTATCTAGAACTCGTTCCAGCTAACACGGATAGCGGAGGGACACTGGGGAGCTGCCCCCAGAGCCCTATATTTTGTTTCGTACCTAATAGTTCTAATTTATTTGATATAGTTAAAGTTGATTGCAGTTGTTTTATTCGTGCACCTCGAATGAGCAGTGATTTGCTACTGAATTTTCACCGTTTATCCTACTCCTAGAATAGACCTGGTTTAAATATTAGACTCCATCTAATTTGCACAAGAATACATATCGCTTGTAACAAACCAAAAGGACACTTCAAACGTTTATTTTTGTCCAGGTGAACACAAATATATGGATATGATAAAATAAATATATGTATACATTTTATCATACAGCGGGGTACCCAAACCCGAACATGTTGGTGCGACGTGAATATTTGTTGGGTCTGAGCTCCTTGCACAAAGCTGGAAAGTTTGGGTTGTTAAATTTGATACCGTCCTTTTTCTTGTTTAGATGTCTCCGAAACGACCTTGCCTTATTTCGCTAGTGCCTGGATTGATAACCTTTGCGTTGTATCAGCTCAGCCGGTAACGAGCCATTTTATCCAAATTGTAGAGTTTGGAGTCACCCGGAATAGTCTGTCACAGCCACGCGATAACGCTAAAGTTGGTTTCAAAAGTGATCCGCGTGGACACAGGTGAGAAGATAGCAGAGAGAGAATGGAGGCAGGAAGCCAACACCGCGTCTCCTGAAAAACTGGGCGACGTTGCCTGCCTTCCTCACTATCCGACGTTAAAAGCCGTGATTCCGACGGAGATCTCTACCGTGGAGGCACGGCTAGAGATTCCACGCCTCAAAAGTTTGTTTTATTTGTATTTGAGCGTTAGCGACAGCGAGCTCCTCTAAAAAACTCGCGCGAGCAGCGGCTTGGTTACACGGGAGCGACCTATAGCCAAATTTTGAATGGTTCACTGTCCAAGTGTTCGCGGCTGACTCCACCTCTTTCAAGTCCAGAACAATCTTACAACGCTTCGTATCGATGTTACTTATTCTTCAGATCCGCAGCCATTCTCACCACTCAAGTCGTGTCATAGATCCACTTGGGATAAGGTTTTTGCATGTAAAAAGGACCCCATTGTAAGCGTAGGATGTTGATCACGGCCGGAAACTGTGACGCTTTTAACTCCTGGTGCAAATGACACCGTTCTGCTTTCATCAGTATTCAGCCAACATAAGGACTATTGATCAATTTATCATTACCAGAGCCACATGCGCATCACCGTCGCCTAGAAGAACCTCCAAACTCCATGTTTTGTTATCTACGTATGTATTTTACCTTCGTCAGCGAATCGTCTAAACTGTAAAATTGTAAACCATGCAAGTAAACCTTGCCTACAGCGCCTCCTGTTTTTCACTAAAAATTCATGTTTGTAAATCCGGTTTTACACAAATGACACAGCAATTTGCGAAAGTTTCAGTGCGACCGGGAGTATTTTAATTGGTCGATTCAGTGATCTGGGTATTTGTTTGCTTTAGTGTTTCGTTGATGGAGTTGAATTACAAATCTAAAGGTGTTATTAATGGCTAAAGCATGAAGATTTCAACATTTAAAGAGCTTGTTTCATCGCTAAGGTGTTGAATTCTGAGCAATTTGTATTGTCTATTTTTGTGTATTTTAGTTTCGCAGCCCAATTTGAGATAGTCAAGCAGCGCAGGTAAACCATAATAACAATGCATCATGAATAGCTACATAGAGGCTTAATTGCTGTTCAAAATAAGCCCACTGTCACCTATATCGCTCGAAAGGATGTTTATATATTGCAGTTTTCGTTTTTTGGGGCACGCGAACCTATTCAACCCCACTGTGCGCTCGCCCTGTCACGAACAAAACTGCAATGGCAACAGGCGATAAACAGGTACACAAAAGGTGATTTTCTAATTTCCTCTAGAAAAAAGATATCGCCCATGTAGCCCTAGCGGTTATGTCTGTCGAACTGTTTTTGTGTAAATTGCGTCCCATGGATTTATGAAAAAACATTCTGATCCAAATTTTCAGCCTAAATAACGAATATCAGTACATTACACGCAGCCGCATAGCGAGTCAATGACTGCGCTACCTACGAGACCAATTAATAATGAGAATTTGGGCCGAGCGATCGCGCAGATACTGCAGTTTTCGTGTATTTTGGGCCACACGGGCCCATTTTGGTCAAACTTTGCGGCGTAAATAATAGTAGTTGAACAGCTGCAGCGAC
The DNA here is from genome assembly GCA_030248225.1 of Trileptium ribeirensis. Lineage (NCBI taxonomy): Eukaryota > Metazoa > Nematoda > Enoplea > Enoplida > Thoracostomopsidae > Trileptium > Trileptium ribeirensis. The sequence goes on from JASANE010011489.1 coordinate 51,047, forward strand.
ATAGAAGATGAATTACCTTGCAAAATCTTGAGCGGTTGTGGAGATATTAGAGTTTTAGTATGCTTTTGTGTATAATCTATTTTCGCCCAACCATGCAGTGTTGTATATACCGATATAGCTGCACTGGTTGCGGCGATATTATTTTATTTTTAATTTTGGGTGGCAAGGCCAGCTTGAAAACCTTTTTCCACCCCAATTCTGCATCCTAAAACAGCCATATTGCAAAGTATAATATACTGGAATATATAGATTTGTTAGCTTTACAAATTGAACCTAATCTAGTTCTGACACATGCGATATATCTAAATACATGACATTACATGTACTATGTGACCGCCTTTCAGCATAACATGAGCCACTTTCACCTGTTTTCAAGGAGAAGATGGTGGAAAACGTTCACGTCTCAAATAGGGTAGATGCTAAGCTTTCGAATGAGCTCTCGGGCGAATTTCAGACGAAGTTGAACTATTGTCAGTCAAAAACGTGGAAACCGACACCAGAGAAATTTCTTCGCTATGCTTGTTCCACGCATTACACTCGGAGTTCAATTATTTCAGCACTTCTAGATTTCTCTAGAAATCCGAATCCAGGAATTTCTAATCCGGCGGCATCATTTTCTAAGGACACACGGTAGTAAAGTATGTGCTCATAGAAAAATAGTTTTGGACGAATCAGAAAATTACTATAAATATAGTTTCACTATATCCGCTTTTATTTTCATAAGCATTTTTACCAAACGACCATTTCACAGTATCCAATAGCATTTTCACTATAAGCGCATTCTTTATAAACATATATCACTGTTATATTTAAAGTTGTGCATTACTGTTATATTTAAAGTTGTGCATTGTACTGTGTATGGCTTTTGTAAGACCAAAAAAATGTAAAGCATTTCGTTTGATAAAACATTTTTCGATATATAGTGTTAGTGTACTAACGGTGTGCAACTTCCTAACACCATGCACCCCGGCTATTGCAACCTCAAGGACGGACCCTAAATTTCAGAATTTCAACCCCATTATTGGTCAGACCCAAGAAGCTGCGGAGCTTAGCAGGCCGAAGAGTTCTTCAGAGCAAGCATCTGAAAGAAGTTCTTAGTCGTTTCGACAAACACGAGCTTTGCGTGCGCCCCAATAAATGCGTTCTCTCCGCCTCGAAGGTTAACTTCGTCGGAGTAGAAGTGAATGTCAAGGGGGTCCGCCCGATAGCAGAGAAAGTTGCAGCAATCGCCGAGTTCACGCGGCCAGATACGCTCAAGGACCTGCGACGATTTCTCGGGATGGCCGGCCTCTATCATCGTTTCGTTCCGGAGTTTTCCAGGATCACCGCTCCTCTCACGGAGAGAAAATTGTTTCTGCCCGTATAATTAAATCCAAATACTTCCATTTAAAAATATAAGAGATGTAACAGGACCGTTCCGGCCCGTTACGTGCGTTTTTGCAAGATTCTGGTGCTAGAACCACCCAAACGCGTCCCAAACCAAACAAGACCACGAGGTATCAATTTTCTAACGGTGCCTCGGAACACCCTATAAGGCCTGCGGGAATGAGCTTTATTTAAGGGTAGCGTGTCGCTTGGTGCCTTGGCCGATCTTGTAATAATGTCCCGTTTGTTGCTATCAATATGTAGCTTTTATTAACCATTAATGCATACTTTAGCTTATCATTATTTGTCGTCTGTATGTGGTTATCATGTTCGCATTTGCATGTTTTACTATATATTTGTGTCAGTACTGGCTTTTGAGTGATCAGGACGCATTGCGGAATCAAGCTTAGATAACCAACACTACAACCGTCTTTTAAGGGAGCGCAATTGTAGGAAATGGATAGTGATACCCTGTGCGGGGACGTGTCCCCGGCAATATAATTGGAATTTTTTGGAACGCTGGGAACTCGACTGGCTGCCATACCTCACTAAAACGGGAATAGTAGGCCATCGAGTACCCAAACTAAACCATTGGCCCGCTGGTGATCAACAGCAAAAGTATAAATTTTACTCAGGTTAAACAATACCTGTAGCGATGGTCGCGAATAATACACGTGGCCATGGTCGCTGAAACAACGAAAAGCTAAAAGATTAAATCAGGGGGTACGGTAGTTTCCGATTGTTCGGAAATGACGGCCGCCGGGCTCATTTGTCGGCCCGTCGCCGTCTAATGGCTTCAATTTCGAGAAAACGACACGAGTACTTTTCGATAGAGAATTTCATGGGTTTCCTGATGAGGCCAAAATGGCTCTAATCGCACAAGGCTTTAACCGTAAATCAAAGGAGCAAATACGTTAGATTGGAATTAAATGCCGTTACTTACGCTAAGTTTGGCTGTTGATAGTGGTCCGGACTAGATATAATTTATATACGTATGCTGTATATATATATATATATCTGTATATCACATGATTATCACGCCCCTGCTTTTGCTTTTTCTCGCCCCACTAAACAGATTCTCTCTTTTTCGTCCCCGGTGCCGGCCTACTGTTCGAGATCCCCATGCCTCATCGATAGTTTCAGCCGATTTCGCTAAATCATCGCTTTTGTGGTCACTTACTTTGGCGAACTGGGCCGCCCTCAAGGGAACCAATGACCTCGCCATACCGCATAGGGTCTTGGACAACCGAAGAGCGTCGTCGGTCTTACTTGTGCTTTTTGCTCCGCCAGAGGACGGCCGCTGTACTTATCGTTTTCACGTCCTCAGCGTCCAAAATCGCTTGATTAGCGCCATGGTAACCGTTCTTTCTTTCTTTTGCGGAATCATCGACCGGAATTTTGCACGTCCTTGGGTAGTCTGCCCATTGAGGCATCTAACGAGCCCGAGCGGGTCTCGCTCTGACAAGTCGCCACGCTGCCATATGAGATATCTTTCTATTTTGCGATCAGTTCATAATACACTACGAAAATATGACATAAAATTTTGCCGGTTTTGCACCATCTCCGTACTCGATCCCTGACTCTAAATGTTCACATGCGACCCCTCATTCCACTCGCCTTTTTCCAGCTAGCACAACGATATACAGCGGGCCTCCGCCCGACTTCCCGCTAACCCGCCAAAGTGCCCCTAGTTTAAAATCATAACAAATGGATACAAAATACCCGAAATTTTATTCTCGACACAAAGGTGGGCAAATCGCCCCTCATTACGTTCACCACGTCAAAACATCTCCAAATATACCCGGCGGGTCTCCGTCCTCCGGCCCGTTAACACGGGACAGCCATCGAAAGCGCCCCCACCTTCGTCAAGACTCTCCCTATCACAGCCGTTTTAACACTTTTCCGAACTTGACACGCGGGACAGGCGCGTCGCCCCTCATTTGAATCGCCTTGGCGTGGCGAGTCCAACAATGTCCGGCGGGCGTCGTTCTGCATAGCCGTTAGGGCGTGAGAGCCTACCAAATCCCCCTATATTAATACACATACATCGACCCGAGTTCGTCTGGCCCCAATATTTCGTCTACCCCTCTCATGATTGGTGTAATTCGACCCCATTTTTCGTCCTGAGAACGAATTTGATCCCGACCCACCAAAACTCCCCTGGAAACCCACTGCCCAACCCCTCCCCGTGCCCCTCTCTTTTTCTTTCTTTTCTCCTCTCTTTCGCTGCCTCTGTTGTTGTTTTCTTTCTTTCACCTTGACTGATCTCGCACCCGTCGTTCGCGTTTGTCTTGGTTGTCGCGTGCGCCGTTTGTTCTCGACGCGTTCTCGCTGCTCTGTCGACCAACGCCGAAACTGACGACGAGGACAGCAGAGGATACCACAGAAGAAAGGAAGACGAAAGAAAAAAGAGAAGAAAACAACAAGCGCCACATATAGGTTTATATATTTAACATATATATTTATACAAATTTTAGAGTTTTATAGCTATATAAATATATAAAGACGGACTTGGTCGGGCGAAATAGGGGGTAGTTTTGGGGACCGGTAGCGGGCCTCGGGAGACTCGGCCGTGGGTGTCCGCCCATCAGACGTTCCCCGGCGGGTGTCCCGTCCCCGAACTCAGTTCGGGCCCCATCCGATGAACCACGCCCTCCCTGGGACGATCGGAAGCCGACACAGAAAGCTAGAAAGTGTGAAAAGATGTACTTTGCCCGACGTTCCGTGCTGTCCTCACGCTCGAGGGTCACGTTTTGGATAGAAATAAAGCCAATTTAGGTGGGAGGCGTACAGCGACAACAGGGTAACCATGAGGAGATTGATCGATGACGCCGTAATTGGATGATGCACGAGCGAGGTATAAATTGCCAGCTTACCGGGTTGTTAGATTAATGACGGACGATTAGAGTGTATCTTGCGCTGCTTTATCCTCATTTATCTTACGGTTATTGCGCCTGACGTTACGTGGTTGATTTAAACGACGAGGAAGTGGTTGAGCAACCCAAAAGAAGAAACATGTTTCCATTTTGGTCCAACTTAGATCAAGGGCAGGATATCGCATCTCGGAAGTCATTGTTAGCAGTGGAATCATCGTCGACAGGACATCATCGTGATGATCGATGTTTTCTTTGGATTTGATTAAAAGAACATCCGGCACTAAAGAAATGATAGAACACACCCACCATTTCATGAAAAACTGGGTCGAGATAGCAGATGGTCTACTTCCGACTATTCGGAAGGTTCAAATTCGGTGTCGTCCGTAAAGTACAGCCGAAAATTTCGAGGTTACGAGCGACACTCTGAATCGAGGAATCAGTTCGACTTCGGCAGCGCGAAGTTCGGTCGACTTTACTGACCGGCTCCGACGCAAGATTTTTTCCATGTGTTTTCATGTTCATTTGGTTAACGTCCCGTGCTTTGTGTTTTCGCGTTTGGGCTGGAGTTGATGTTCGGAGGACCGCGCAGACATTACTTGTCTCGCGAAGGGGGCATGGCTCTTGCCGCCCCGGATCGAAGATCGTAAGTGAGGTTGAGTAGGATAGCCTGGAACATGGGGGTTTACTTTCCCCAGATGTAACAGTGACAGACCATTCATTGAAAATTTTGATCAACAGTAGCACAACCTCGTACCCCATAGGTTAGCTTGATATCAGTCGTTAGACGTTCCGCCTGCCCCCTTGCTACGTTTTTACAAATTCCTTGGCAAACCTCCTTAAGTCGAGTTCCACTTTGGGCGTTGTGGGCGATTGCACGGGACAGTAGTAAGTTGTAGGAACTGAAGCAGTCCTTCTGATTCCCCGTGGTCTTAGGTAGGACAACTCAAAACTGACGCCTTTCGTCCATGCTTCACATTAGTCGCAGCTCTTGAGATAGGACTATAGAATTTTCCTGACCCGACCATGGTCAAAGCTTCTAATGCATCTGAGCTGAAACAATAGGACTTGCTTTACTATTTACAGTTATGGTTTACAAGTTTACTGCTTAGTTGACTGTTCAAAGCTCATGCCCTGTTTGAGCTCGAACGGACGTGAAGATTAGGAACGGAGAACTAGCCTCCGTTGTGCTTTAGGAAGCCCCAAAATTTCGTTTACCCGAACGAGTTAAGTAAATTTGGGGAATACAAAAGATTGAACAAGTTCTAAGTACTTCAGCTTGAGCTTAAGGTGTTTGCTGTCCACGAGGAGCGATTTTCACAGCTTGTCTCGGTTTGATTATTCTGCTTTTGTTTCGAGGTGACGTTTTGTTCAACTAATAATAAAAGCCATAGGACCATTGCATGGGTGCCAGCAAACATGGTAGACATTCGAAATATACTCGGAATTCCCTCGAACGACTGACCGGATTGATACTAGGCGACCACCTCGCCCCCGAGGTGACCCGGAAAGGCTGGAGTGGCAATGCCCCCAGCAGTTCAAAATGCCGCCAGCCCTCGTTCAGTGCCGCGTGCTAACCGGTCGACGACAAGGCGTCGTACTGTCATCCCAAAAAACTACCAAGACCTTCCGTGTCCGAAGTAACCTAGCAGCAGGACCCACGTTCAGGACTAACGTCCGATCAGCCCGTGGAGAAATTATTATCACTGGTGTAGCCCGACGGCGTGTCAAAACGCTACCCTCACTTGCTGTCCACCCGCGGGAGGCGCTTTCCTGTGCCCCCGTCTTCAAAATAAATATATAATATCATAAGTCCAATAAAGAAAACTAACCCCCTCGCTCGAGCCGTTTTGACCTAAAGTTGAGCGAGTGCAAAACCTCGATTTTTCTTCGGAGGGAGTTGATTGCTGAGTTTAGCTTTGTTTTTCTTTTATCCCTAGTTGTCCGTTAGGCTTGTATGCTCCGATTTAGCTTTTTCTCGTCTCTCTCTCTTTCGTTTTCAAGTTTTCAGATTCGATCCTGAACGGGGTATTTAAGCCCGCTGCAGAATCACAGGTTTTGACCAGTCGACTACGCACACCTAGGAGAATCGACTACTATGTCGATGATAACTCGACCGCACGATTTCGACAGTGCAGTCGAGACGCTGTACAACTGCAGCGTACACAGTACACTAAGGCAATAGGATAAGTTTCAAAGAAAAGACAAAAGAAAAGAACGACAACGTAGACAAAGGAAAGAGAAGGAAAGAAAGAAAACAAACACCAACCAAAATCCGGATATGTCCGCGGCGGCTTGCCCCCGTGCTCCTGCTCGCCTAAACAGTCCCCGAATGAACAAAATAGAATCAAGAACAGAGCCGATGGGGCTCCAACGCTTGGCCGTCGTGCCCCCGTTTCGCTTCCCCCCTTTTTTGTTGTGCATGTGGCAAACGTATCGGAATAAAGCTGAACAACAAGGCTAGTCCCTGTGGGCGGTATCCGAACGTCGTCCTCATATGCCCCCGTCCAGTGGTCGCATGATAGCGTAGAAAGAATTTGCCCATCGGACGTCACGTACACCCGCCTTCGGTCAGTCGTGTCGTTCGTTGAAATTTAGCCCCAGTAGTCGCAAGTGCCGCGAAGCTCCCAAAACGATCAGACGTGTTGTAAAGCCTGTAGGATAAACGGTTAGTGACACACAGGAGCGCCCATGGCCAGCTTTGTATCGAGTATCGACCGCACTTTGAGTTTGTGTTGCTAGCATAGGACTCGCCTGGCTTAGCCCTGTCGCACGTTCCTCCGTTCACCTTGTCACTCGTCGCTCCCCGCACGCAACGAGTCATGATTTAGAGTTGCGCACCGCCAAGGAGCATTCTTCGAAGCACTCTAGGCCCTTGCTTTTCGGGTCCCATAGCTGAGGAGAGTCGCTAAAATTGAGCGTGAGCAAGGACAACTGCCCCTAGTCCGCGAACACGCGATTATCTGCATGCTCTGCCCCGTCGTCCCGTCACGACACTCCCTTCCCGTCGTTTACTGAACCCATGCGCCGCATCGAGTCATTGTGAACGTTCCCAACACGATTAGGATAGTAGCCTGCATAGCAATATGTATGGAAGCTGAAGTAAAGCGTTACA
>JASANE010011490.1:0-19567 GCA_030248225.1 Trileptium ribeirensis
ACGGCCGCCTTTTTGTGCGGATGGCGATCTGGCAGCATGATAAGAAAATGTGTTCGTTATCTTTCTTGGAACGTGACCGGTGTAACCCTTCATATGCCAACAGTTGAGGGAAAGTCTAAGAAATTAGCAAGACACTGGAGGGGTCCATATAGGGTAATCAAAATTACTACTGATGGAACGGGGCGATTATAGAACCAGTTTTTAAATCGTCGCGATCTGTCGCGCAAAGGGTTAACGTCAGGGGACTGAAACTAGGGCCTCCACACGACGATACTGATCCAAATTCTCCTTGCGGAAATACAGCACAAAATCACCAGGAGACGAGCGTATGTTAGGCGTAGGCGGTTCAAGGTGACCCTGAACCAACTAAACGTACAAAGCGTGGGCTGTTTAAATGGGCAAGTAGAAATAATGACGCCCATTTAAACAAGAAGAGTCACCCCAAACACGTTGCAAAATATAAAACTAGGCCAATGGTGAGATAATAGATCCGTGTTAAAGAGCATAAGGAAGCAGTTTATTGATAAGAACATTTTTTCCTCTTAAATTGTTTCACATTTTTTTAAAATTTTTTTTCTGCACGTTTCAAATTAGCAAACAATTCCGGGTATAGCAAACAATTCCGGGTAGTCGACGGTTAGTATGTTCGAAACGACGATTCATAATCCGCAGTCCTTAAAATCAGCAGCAAACAGCGACTCAAAATACAGTGTATGGAACGCAACATTAATGCTGATAAATCCTACATCCATTCAAATAACTACAATTTGTTAAGTAATAATTTTCATCACAGGAATAATACTATTCGCAAAAGCACGGCAAGCTAGAGCTCCATTGTACACGTATAACTTATTTTCCTCCATATTTCAGACTACTGCAGTAAGTACTACGGATCGTAATAATAATAATAGTAATTAGTACCGGATTATTTGGTTATTCAATATAGTATCGAATAAGTAATACAACATTTTTTTAAACAATTTGTTGTATTTCGAGCAGAACAAAAGTTGGCTTAAAATTAAATACGATAAAACAGAAAAAATGCCTGCAATAGAAGACGACGTTATTTTGGACGTGGATGATGAGGCGGCAATGGAATTGTTGAGGAGCGTTGATTCTAATAGCAACGACAGCAGCGGCAACAAACAACCTACACACGCGATCAGTCGGAACTACAAATTCAGAAGGGATTCTGCCAATCAATCTGCAGGTAACAAAAACAACGACAAACACACACAACACGATAGTGCGAAGTTTAGAAAAGCGCGTCGCGAACGTGGTGCTTCGACAACTAAATGGAAGAAGAATCTTGCCAGTGTAGTTGTGGTTCCGAGTCCAACACAGCGAAAAGCAGTAAATATTAGCAGATGGGGTCGATTGCAGTGGGCTTGGCGACTAGCGCGCCCGCATGGCCAACCAGCCTCAATTCCAGAAAATCTAAAGTGGGACAAACCGCACACTTATCCAAACCGACGAAACTAACTACGTTACGATCCGTCAACAAATTGGCGTGTTCATGCAATCCATCGTAGACGTTCACGCATTAGGTCTCCAGGTGCCTATAATTTATATGATCAAGAGCTTACTTCTGCCAGGAAACAGGTATGCTTAACTACAAGCAAAGACAAAAACAAAAAGTCTACAACAAATCTGTTTCCACACGATAAATCTCGCGCGCCACGGGTAATCGCTGGACGGCTCGATTTGAATGATAGTGGACCTTCTAATTTGCCAGATCCACGCTATCAACGTAAATGATTGGATTTACCAGTACCGAAATTTCCGCAAGAAAGTGTAACGCCTGCTGAATCCAGTTCGGCGAAGTATTCGGCTGAACCAGCAGTTCCTATTCCTGTGACGGTTACATCAACTCAACGGTTAGAACCAACATTCGATTTGGTGACATTTCTGGGCAACGCAATAACACAAGCAGTTAGGGCCTCGTTGGCGACTCATAATCAGGATACAACAACGCCTGGGCACGTGTCTCAATTTGTACGTTTCCAACGACCAACGGCATTCGATCAGCGCATGCGATCAAGCCCTCCTGTCATCGCCCGAAATCACTACTCGGGATTCCGGCGCTTCACCGCTCCCGGAGCAGGGGCACGCGAACGACGCCGTCAACGCAGGGCTATGGAGCGCATTTATGATCAGCGCAGGTCTGAAGAGCGTTACTCTCGTGGGGACACGCTGCCACAGGACTGGAAATAATGTAGCGATACCGGCAATCGGAGTGTCGGCGTCTCTCAGCCGATCGGTTACGAAAAATTACGATTATGTTTTGACTAGTTTTTGTAATAATATTATAAGCTTGAAGAGAACAAAATATTTTACGAAATGTTAAATTTGCGGCGTAGCTGTTTTTCATTAGGCTTGGCATTTAGAGAGGAGCTATATATAAGTTGCATCGTTGTAGTTCTTGTGCTCAGTTGCAGCAGGAGTGTTGTCGTTTACAAGAGTCATTAAATTTTGAAGTGTGGAACGTAATGGTATTTTTGCTCAGCTTTTCTTCTTAGGCTGAACAAGCCTCGGTTGCAATAGACAGGAAAAGCCTTTCATTGATGCAGGCTGAAGAAGCCTCAAAATCACAGGTTGTGCAAACTCTTTCTTGGAAAGCTGAGGTTGCCTAGTCAGGCCGAAGCGCCTTATTTCAAAGACTGAAAAGTCTCGCATCGTTCAGGGTGAACCGTCCAACTTTAAAGTAGGCTAAAAAGCCTAATAACTCATAGGCTGTGGAAGCCTCCATAAAACTAGGCTGAAAAGCCTAATAACCCATAGGCTGTGGAAGCCTCCATAAAACTAGGCTGAAAAGCCTAACAGGTTGAAATACGACCTTTCTATTGAACAGCAGGCCGTTAACACCTGTTCAATCAGACGACCACGTTACATATATATTGTTAAATACACTTAATGTTTATTTATATAAATATATAAATATTGTTGCCTGAGGATGAACAGTAATTTTTAAAATGTATATCCCACTTGTATACAAAACACTTTTTACTTCAAAACGGTCGGATCCAGTCACAAAGATGCAGAACCGACGGCGCGAATGTTTTCGGCTACGTAGTCAAAGAGTATAGGCTTTGATTCAGTCATAAGATATAGAAAGGACAGCCGTATTTATACTGAGACATGGCATTAAAAAACTCGTTCTGATTCTCTCCTGATACTACTCCGGTTTCCATACAGTGCTTTAACTCTATGGGGTGCACCGAACCTGTGGGATAAAAATAGCTAAATAATTACCCACTCGCCCAGCCACATTCATTGCATCCACCGAATTCTGTCTGAGTTTACTGTTTCACCAATGCTTCGGGAAGTTTGCGGCTGTGCTTTTGCATAGCAACTGTGATGAGTACTGCTCAAAAACGCCGCGACATGAATCGCCAACTGCTTGCATTCCATACGAGCATATGCAAATTTTTGAGACTGGATCACAGCCTGAACCGCCAACATAGCTCGTCGTTTGCGCACGACTCGCCAGGATCTAGAAAACAATATGTACTAAAGTCTCTCCCCGAGCATCGATTGACGTCACAGCTAATGACATGCATGGCATTCCTACGGAATTTACAACAAATATTATATAAACAGTGTATATATTGTTATAGAAGAATATTTTACACATTGATACATACATGCAGTAATGCAAAGACCCATAATAGGTGGTTGTATTTATGTGTTATGTTTCCTCTGGATCCAATACCCTTTGTCGGATGAATTTATATGTACTTCGTGCAATGCTAAATAGATCGCTATGCCAGCCGTGAACTGAGCCTGAATCCATTGGGTGCGAGTCTCGTACGCTAGCCACTACTCTATCTATGAGCGATTGCCCACTTCCGTTGTTTAAGGAACCTTGGAAAGCGAGCGAATGACATGGCGCGTGCAAACGCACGCTCCACCTGCTAATTCCTGTGAGTGGATCGGTTCAAAACAAATGTACGCTGCATCAAATGTGTAATACTATGTGGAGAAAGGTTAAAAAGTGGTCGACATATATTTGACTATTTCTTCTAACCTACTTACCGCGGCGTAACAGATAATGGACCCGTTTTAACTAAAGCCAATGGCGGCGCAGGGCTCGGCCCGTTTCTCTCGATTGCAAAGACATCACATTATGCTTAGCTTTGCCATGACGACCGTACTGCTGTGGTTTAGGTATGTCATAACGGGTCAATATTTATCTAGGCAGTAAAACTGCTGCAATGCTACATTATACATTATGCATAAGTACACTTAAGCTGCTCCCCGTACTATCTTCTTTTGACTATATGTACGAAACATTGTTAGAGAACAAAACATTCATTGCAAATGACAATTCCAAATTCAAAAATTTCCGTACGTGAACGCACAGCAACTGGTTGCATAACAGAGTGATTTTTGTTCGCTTACGCAATGCATCTATTTGCGGTTTGGTTACAAATTCGTTCTACAGTGCACAAAGTGGCAACTCGCATTTTTCACATTTCTAACACATTTCGTTTTGTTAATCATAATGCGTGTAGTTCGTGAACATTACATGTGATGTGCAGGTTTGAAACACAAAACGAGAAAAATTTCGTTCGACAATAAAATAAAATTTCCCAGGCCAAATGCCAAACGATCACAAATCGGTTACTTAATGTTTTTGAAGTAATCGTTAGTAGGGTAATTTTTTGTTACTTAAATTGGACGCATTGCCCAAAACACCAATTTTACGTTCTCTTATATGTTGACGAATGGCTGGTATGCCGAATATGCTACCGTCATTCCCTGAATGACAGAAGGGAATGGTAGGGGCGCACCTTACGTTTTACTCATGCATTAAATATTTCACGTTTCCGGTTTTGAAGTAAAAGCTTTAGCAAGTTGCAACAAATGGCTGGGGCCAAACGCGACGGAGTAAAGCGTTCTCTGGCCCCGCATCTGTAGGCCTTTTGCGTGAAACGCTGTGGATAGCCGTGGAGGCTGCACTTCTACGATGCTTCTTATTTGTGTTCCTCTGCAGAAAATATTTCAATACCATTAAAGTTTGTTAAGTTGTGAAATGACAATTTACATTTTTAATCTGAGTGGCATATCTGATGTGAAAAATTGCGAACAATCCGCATAATTCGATTTGGACAAATCACAACTTTTTGTGTAAATGCTACTGAACTGGATTCCACAACTAGCGACCGGTTGCAATATAGCTGCGTTTGGAGTACGTTTATTGTTCATACCCTCAACCATGTTATCCTTCGTGACACGAACCGTTGGTATACCGTTGAAACCTACATAAGTTTAGTACGATATGTAGAACCTGACTACGCTACCATTCATAAGCGCGTTTATCAGGCCTGTGGCGATGTCCTGTAAGATGGGGGCTTGGTATGAGGTCCTGCTGATCCGCTACAAACATAATTCGTAGATCCTTTCAAAATGTACACAGTTACCGCTGCGTTTATCTTACTTGGCAAAAATTGAATCATTCTTCTGCTTTTGAGTGACTTTGTGGTAAACTAAATGGCGTATTGGTTTGACTTTGTCAGACTTAGAAAGATATGTTTATTAATTAGCCATAATTAGGATTATAGCATTGCTTTGAAGTTCAACGGGAAATACACGAAAGTGGGTCATGCTACCTACAATATAACCTAGCCGATATACAGAAGCACAAGTAACTCAATGGCAGAGCTCTGAACCAAATACCTATACTCTACGATGTTTGACTTCAGGTCTGTATTTGCATTTCTTTAATTTGTTTTCCGTACAGTCGATTTTGCTCGAACAAATATATTTCACCGCGGTATTTAGTTTCATGGGAACACTGAGTTAAAGCGAAAGACAAGCAAATTTATATTTCTAGGCGTTGTACCTGTAGCATAATATACAAATAGATACTACAGGTAGATATGTAAAATTGTCAAATGGTGTGAGACCCGGGTGCGACATTTTGGTACCTGGAGCGCACCTGATCTATGGGCCCTGACAATTTATGATTTCGTACAGATTTGGAAACATTCCAATACTACAGACGCTGTGAAAACGTGAATTATGGTAGCGCAAACACTACAACACCATGAAATAAAGCGTCACGAGTTTGAGAGAAGCACTTTGTTCTAAACTGTCGTAGACCTAAGCATAAATATTTTGAAAAATGGCTACTAGGAATGGCCGTTGTTCATAAACTTCTGTATTTAACTTGTATCCATGAGATTCTCCATTGGGTAAAAGCCAACCATATTTTGGAATTTTTCCACTCCATGCAAATTTAATATATCTGCTGAACGAAAGCATAACTTTATATACACGAACTGTACAACGACAGCACTAATAAAATATTGAGTCATACTCCTTTATATAGACAGTTCAACAGTGATGGCTCAGGTAAGGTTTCTTAAAATTCTGTAAAGCTGGGCTGAATCATTTTTAGAACGGCATTATGCCTTAAAACCTGAAATTGCGGGATGCAGCTCATTCTACAGAGTGCATTTGCTGATGTTACCTGCCATATTAAAGCCATTGCGCATTTGTGAACATGGACCTCAAACGCTAAAAGCATATATATGGTCGGAGAAAATAAATTACTACACGACATACATGGGACGAATCAGTAAGCATTGGAGCAGAGCGGCGGCATTCAACCGGAATGGAATTAAAATCTCGCGAGTGCGTGAGATCCTTCAGCTTCTAGAGCTCCTTCTGCACTTTTTATGCACGCATTTTCCAACATGTGTCAAAAAATTTGAAACTGTAGCGAATTAGGTTTCGGGATTAACTATCACAGGTTTTCACCTAATACAGAAAAGGACACAGAAGAGAAGGTGCGCTTGGGAAAGCCGTCGTGTATATTTATTGTTTCTGAATTGTTCCACAAAATCTAGTTACAAAAGCGCTTCAAACTAGACCTACAAAGCGACGTTAAATATTTTGGCATCGCAAACGTATGCCTGGCAATATTTGTCTGGAAATCCTAAACGAAATATTATTTTTAGCTCAAACTTTGAGAGCCGAAATCTGTGTACACCTTTAGTGCAAACTGTAGGTATAGTTTTTTAATATTAAAGGTATAAATGCACCAAGAACATGTCTCAGAGCTATGTTGAATTATATCCTTAAAGCAATTTCTAAATGACTAAAATAAAAATATATCAAAAAAAATCAGGTGCGTTATAACCTACAGATTTTTATCTCAAATTTGAAGCTCCATGTTTGAACAGAATTTATACAAAATCTGACCAAATTCTGCAGCTAATATTTATTTGCATCTTTCGTTTATGTGAAAGTCTGAAAATTATCCATCTTGACAGGTTCGTATATCGTCGTTGATTAAGTAAAAATTGAATCCTTTAACAGTTTTAAACACAGTGTGCTAAGGTTCAGATAATAGAAACGTGCAAAAATGAGAAAAATTTATTCAGTTGCTAAACAAGTCCTGTTCAAACTTGGAGCTCCAAATTTTGAGCTGTAAATCTGAACTTGCGGTTAATCGCACGCAGCTTTACTCGATTCTGTCTTGATTTCAACACGACGAGCACACAAGTTGCCAGCTTGAACAAGTGGCTCCACACATTGACAAATACACTGGGTACACAGATGCTGCCGCTAATGCATTGCCAATCTGCTGTGCAAGATTCGCCAATATGGGCTGAAACACAACAAAAATATTTATTTAGGTATCGCGATATTGAAATATGTTTGTTTTTTTGGAACATTCTAGTAGAAGCATAATAATCTCCTTGTACATGCGCAATCTGTGGCAGTTGAGATTTCGTTGCTTGCTGACGCTTTGTATATTTGTAATTTTGGAATAAAATGAGTATATAATAGTCCTATTCGGTCCTCTTTCATCAAAAGCACTTCAATAAACTAAGATAATTCTCGGTGCAAAAATTAGTTTGAAAATAGTTTTATGTGTATTGGTTTAGTTCCCTGACTTTTTCTTTTTGATTTTATAACTTCCGTAATTGATGATTCACAGTCGTCTTTCTAACTAGCGTTAGAAATTTAAACCAATTTATATTATTGGTTCATATTTAACAGACATTGATTTTTACACATTAGTGCTTGGTAATAATCAAAATATTTGAAACGAAAGTATGATATAAAAGTTATTTTGGGACGTGTTAATAGACCCCTTATAAAATATTGAGAAACAACAAAGCTCGATATGCTTCTTCTTCGTCTATTATCGAGAATTATGAGTGACCCTAATCGCTACATTTTGAGCAATTCTCAACTACAATAGCGTAATAACTGCAAAATTCTATCTTTCCAGTAAATTGTCAAAGGATTCTAATGCCGTACATATGATGTCCCGATATAAATTAAAAATAATCAACATACTGTATGATGTAAAACGTCGTCGTGACGACTTAACTTAACAACTTACCTGCAACCAACGTTCGAATACATTCACCATTTAGATCAGTCGTATCTGTCGGACATGTACACACCATAATTTGAGAGTCGCAAAAGGAGGCGCCAAGGCACATTTCACCATTTTTGCAGCTCTCGCCAGGTAAATATACAACAATAATTTGCCCGCTCTGAGCTTGGAAAATGTTAGAACCTGGCCCTATGTTGTATAATGCTTCAAATAATGTGCCACCCAATCAGAATAGCGGTAATTAGTGTATCTGCAACGTGCACAAAAATATTTTTAGCACTGGCGTTAAGTTTTGTCGGCTAAAACGTACGTGATTTCCATTAAATTATAAACGCTAAAGTTTACTGAAACTTCACGGAAATTTAGATATATAATATGGTAATAATGTTATATACGGCAAAAATTTGTGCAAATTTAACAAGTATCAAACAGCTTGCTTCTCTATACAGCATCAATTTGCAGAGTAAAACTCAGCATGTTATAAGTTCATTAAAATTGCTAAAATTATAAGAAATTTCTGATCGACGCATTCAAACTTTATTATAATCAGAAAATTCTAACGTAATTCTAAATGGAAACATGTTTTAATTGAAACGTTGCTGAATAATCAAAGAACCCTAATTTTAAATTTGGAGTTATTCTTTTATTTTCTAGGAATCGCGGTGTTTGGCGATCAGTGCCATGTCCACACGGAATGCGATTTGCATTTGAACAACAACGATGTCTTTCGACTACCATCCCGCGAAGTATTGCTAAATCAAAGACTTCTTCTACAAGTGGTTCCGGTGCTGTTCGTAACAAATTTTCAATACCTGGCAAAGAAGGTATGTTTGATTAAAACATAGAAATTGTTTTTTTAATTCTTTAGTTTTTAATTTTTAATTTGAACGTTTTCAATTTTAATTTTTAATGTCTTTAATTTATTTTAAATATACAAAACTGTTTCAAATTTTCAGAATTTATTCTCAATAGAAGACTGTGTTTACGTTGTGTGTTTTAACATTTATTAAATAAAATAAAATTAAGTTGACGCGCCTATGTACCTTCAATATCAGAAATAAGAATACAGTTGAAAACATACTAGAAATTATTTTGTTTTTCTAAATATTTGGAAAAGTTTTATAACTAAATATAACCTATGAATTTTCAGAAGATAAATAGTTTGTATTTATAGCAGTAATTTTACTTTTTACCACACAAAGTGATGCTGTATAGAGAAGCAAGCTGTTTGATACTTGTTAAATTTGCACAAATTTTTGCCGTATATAACATTATTACCATATTATATATCTAAATTTCCGTGAAGTTTCAGTAAACTTTAGCGTTTATAATTTACGGAAATCACGTACGTTTTAGCCGACAAAACTTAACGCCAGTGTCAAAAATATTTTGTGCACGTTGCAGAACACTAATTACCGCTATTTCGAGTGGGTGGCACATTATTTGAAGCATGATACAACATAGGGCCAGGGTCTAACATTTTCCAAGCTCAGAGCGGGCAAATTATTGTTGTAGTATTTCCTGGCGAGAGCTGCAAAAATGGTGAAATGTGCCTTGGCGCCTCCTTTTGCGACTCTCAAATTATGGTGTGTACATGTCCGACAGATACGACTGATCTAAATGGTGAATGTATTCGAACGTTGGTTGCAGGTAAGTTGTTAAGTCGTCACCACGTTTTGCATCATACAGTATGTTGATTATTTTTAATTTATATCGGGACATCATATGTACGGCATTAGAATCCTTTGACAATTTACTGGAAAGATAGAATTTTGCAGTTATTACGCTATTGTAGTTGAGAATTGCTCAAAATGTAGCGATTAGGGTCACTCATAATTCTCGATAATAGACGAAGAAGAACGCATATTGGAGCTTTGTTGTTTCTCAATATTTTATAAGGGGTCTATTAACACGTCCCAAAATAACTTTTATATCATACTTTCGTTTCAAATATTTTGATTATTACCAAGCACTAATGTGTAAAAATAAATGTCTGTTAAATATGAACCAATAATATAAATTGGTTTAAATTTCTAACGCTAGTTAGAAAGATGGACTGTGAATCATCAATTTAGGGAAGTTATAAAATCAAAAGAAAAAGTCAGGGAACTAAACCAATACACATAAAACTATTTCAAACTAATTTTTGCACCGAAAGTATCTTAGTTTATTGAACTGCTTTTGATGAAACAGACCGAATAGGACTATTATATACTCATTTTATTCCAAAATTACAAATATACAAAGCGTCAGCAAGCAACGAAATCTCAACTGCCACAGATTGCGCATGTACAAGGAGATTATTATGCTTCTACTAGAATGTTCCAAAAAAACAAACATATTTCAATATCGCGATACCTAAATTAATATGTTTGTTGTGTTTCAGCCCATATTGGCGAATCTTGCACAGCAGATTGGCAATGCATTAGCGGCAGCATCTGTGTACCCAGTGGTATTTGTCAATGTGTGGAGCCACTTGTTCAAGCTGGCAACTTGTGTGCTCGTCGTGTTGAAATCAAGACAGAATCGAGTAAAGCTGCGTGCGATTAACCGCAAGTTCAGATTTACAGCTCAAAATTTGGAGCTCCAAGTTTGAACAGGACTTGTTTAGCAACTGAATAAATTTTTCTCATTTTTGCACGTTTCTATTATCTGAACCTTAGCACACTGTGTTTAAAACTGTTAAAGGATTCAATTTTTACTTAATCAACGACGATATACGAAGCTGTCAAGATGGATAATTTTCAGACTTTCACATAAACGAAAGATGCAAATAAATATTAGCTGCAGAATTTGGTCAGATTTTGTATAAATTCTGTTCAAACATGGAGCTTCAAATTTGAGAAAAAAAATCTGTAGGTTATAACGCACCTGATTTTTTTTGATATATTTTTATTTTAGTCATTTAGAAATTGCTTTAAGGATATAATTCAACATAGCTCTGAGACATGTTCTTGGTGCATTTATACCTTTAATATTAAAAAACTATACCTACAGTTTGCACTAAAGGTGTACACAGATTTCGGCTCTCAAAGTTTGAGCTAAAAATAATATTTCGTTTAGGATTTCCAGACTAATATTGCCAGGCATACGTTTGCGATGCCAAAATATTTAACGTCGCTTTGTAGGTCTAGTTTGAAGCGATTTTGTAACTAGATTTTGTGGAACAATTCAGAAACAATAAATATACACGACGGCTTTCCCAAGCGCACCTTCTCTTCTGTGTCCTTTTCTGTATTAGGTGAAAACCTGTGATAGTTAATCCCGAAACCTAATTCGCTACAGTTTCAAATTTTTTGACACATGTTGGAAAATGCGTGCATAAAAAGTGTAGAAGGAGCTCTAGAAGCTGAAGGATCTCACGCACTCGCGAGATTTTAATTCCATTCCGGTTGAATGCCGCCGCTCTGCTCCAATGCTTACTGATTCGTCCCATGTATGTCGTGTAGTAATTTATTTTCTCCGACCATATATATGCTTTTAGCGTTTGAGGTCCATGTTCACAAATGCGCAATGGCTTTAATATGGCAGGTAACATCAGCAAATGCACTCTGTAGAATGAGCTGCATCCCGCAATTTCAGGTTTTAAGGCATAATGCCGTTCTAAAAATGATTCAGCCCAGCTTTACAGAATTTTAAGAAACCTTACCTGAGCCATCACTGTTGAACTGTTTATATAAAGGAGTATGACTCAATATTTTATTAGTGCTGTCGTTGTACAGTTCGTGTATATAAAGTTATGCTTTCGTTCAGCAGATATATTAAATTTGCATGGAGTGGAAAAATTCCAAAATATGGTTGGCTTTTACCCAATGGAGAATCTCATGGATACAAGTTAAATACAGAAGTTTATGAACAACGGCCATTCCTAGTAGCCATTTTTCAAAATATTTATGCTTAGGTCTACGACAGTTTAGAACAAAGTGCTTCTACTCAAACTCGTGACGCTTTATTTCATGGTGTTGTAGTGTTTGCGCTACCATAATTCACGTTTTCACGGCGTCTGTAGTATTGGAATGTTTCCAAATCTGTACGAAATCATAAATTGTCTGGGCCCATAGATCAGGTGCGCTCCAGGTACCAAAATGTCGCACCCGGGTCTCACACGATTTGACAATTTTACATATCTACCTGTAGTATCTATTTGTATATTATGCTACAGGTACAACGCCTAGAAATATAAATTTGCTTGTCTTTCGCTTTAACTCAGTGTTCCCATGAAACTAAATACCGCGGTGAAATATATTTGTTCGAGCAAAATCGACTGTACGGAAAACAAATTAAAGAAATGCAAATACAGACCTGAAGTCAAACATCGTAGAGTATAGGTATTTGGTTCAGAGCTCTGCCATTGAGTTACTTGTGCTTCTGTATATCGGCTAGGTTATATTGTAGGTAGCATGACCCACTTTCGTGTATTTCCCGTTGAACTTCAAAGCAATGCTATAATCCTAATTATGGCTAATTAATAAACATATCTTTCTAAGTCTGACAAAGTCAAACCAATACGCCATTTAGTTTACCACAAAGTCACTCAAAAGCAGAAGAATGATTCAATTTTTGCCAAGTAAGATAAACGCAGCGGTAACTGTGTACATTTTGAAAAGATCTACGAATTATGTTTGTAGCGGATCAGCAGGACCTCATACCAAGCCCCCATCTTACAGGACATCGCCACAGGCCTGATCAAGTAGCGCTTATGAATGGTAGCGTAGTCAGGTTCTACATATCGTACTAAACTTATGTAGGTTTCAACGGTATACCAACGGTTCGTGTCACGAAAGATAACATGGTTGAGGGTATGAACAATAAACGTACTCCAAACGCAGCTATATTGCAACCGGTCGCTAGTTGTGGAATCCAGTTCAGTAGCATTTACACAAAAAGTTGTGATTTGTCCAAATCGAATTATGCGGATTGTTCGCAATTTTTCACATCAGTATATGCCACTCAATTAAAAATGTAAATTGTCATTTCACAACTTAACAAACTTTAATGGTATTGAAATATTTTCTGCAGAGGAACACAAATAAGAAGCATCGTCGAAGTGCAGCCTCCACGGCTATCCACAGCGTTTCACGCGAAAGGCCTACAGATGCGGGGCCAAAGAACGCTTTACTCCGTCGCGTTTGGCCCACCATTTGTTGCAACTTGCTAAAGCTTTTACTTCAAAACCGGAAACGTGAAATATTTAATGCATGAGTAAAACGTAAGGTGCGCCCCCTACCATTCCCTTCTGTCATTAGGGAATGACGGTAGCATATTCGGCATACCAGCCATTCGTCAACATATAAGAGAACGTAAAATTGGTGTTTTGGGCAATGCGTCCAATTTAAGTAACAAAAAATTACCCTACTAACGATTACTTCAAAAACATTAAGTAACCGATTTGTGATCGTTTGGCATTTGGCCTGGGAAAGTTTATTTTATTGTCGAACGAAATTTTCCTCGTTTTGTGTTTCAAACCTGCACATCACATGTAATGTTCACGAACTACACGCATTATGATTAACAAAACGAAAAAATGTGTTAGAAATGTGAAAAATGCGAGTTGCCACTTTGTGCACTGTAGAACGAATTTGTAACCAAACCACAAATCACATGCATTGCGTAAGCGAACAAAAATCACTCTGTTATGCAACCAGTTGCTGTGCGTTCACGTACGGAAATTTTTAGAATTTGGAATTGTCATTTGCAATGAATGTTTTGTTCTTTACAATGTTTCGTACATATAGTCAAAAGAAGATAGTACGGGGAGCAGCTTAAGTGTACTTATGCATAATGTATAATGTAGCATTACAGCAGTTTTACTGCGTAGATAAATATTGACCCGTTATGACATACCTAAACCACAGCAGTACGGTCGTCATGGCAAAGCTAAGCATAATGTGATGTCTTTGCAATCGAGAGAAACGGGCCGAGCCCTGCGCCGCCATTGGCTTTAGTTAAAACGGGTCCATTATCTGTTACGCCGCGGTAAGTAGGTTAGACGAAATAGTCACATATATGTCGACCACTTTTTAACCTTTCTCCACATAGTATTACACATTTGATGCAGCGTACATTGTGAACCGATGCGCTCACAGAATTCGCGGTGGAGCGTGCGTTTGCACGCGCCATGTCATTCGCTCGCTTTCCAAGGTTCCTTAAACAACGGAAGTGGGCAATCGCTCATAGATAGAGTAGTGGCTAGCGTACGAGACTCGCACCCAATGGATTCAGGCTCAGCCCGCGGCTGGGGTAGCAATCTATTTAGCATTGCACGAAGTACATATAAATTCATCCGACAAAGGGTATTGGATCCAGAGGAAACATAACGCATAAATACAACCACCTATTATGGGTCTTTGCATTACTGCATGTATGTATCAATGTGTAAAATATTCTTCTATAACAATATATACACTGTTTATATAATATTTGTTGTAAATTCAGTTTACGGAATGCCATGCATGTCATTAGCTGTGACATCAATGCATGCTTAAGAACAAGACTTTAGTACATATTGTTTTCTAGATCCTGGCGAGTCGTGCGCAAACGACGAGCTATGTCTTGGCGGTTCAGGCTGTGATCCAGTCTCAAAAATTTGCATATGCTCGTATGGAATGCAAGCAGTTGGCGATTCATGTCGCGGCGTTTTTGAGCAGTACTCATCACAGTTGCTACTGCAAAAGCACAGCCGCAAACTTCCCGAAAGACATGGTGAAACGGGTGAATTCAGACAGAATTCGGTGGATGCAATGAATGTGGCTGGGCGAGTGGGTAATTATTTAGCTATTTTTATCCCACAGGTTCGGTGCACCCCATAGAGTTAAAGCACTGTATGGAAACCGGAGTAGTATCAGGAGAGAATAGAAACAGTTTTTAATGCCATGTCTCAGTATAAATACGGCTGTTCCTTTCTATATCTTATGACTGAATAGAAGACCTATCTCTTTCTGACTACGTAGCGAAGAACGTTCGCATAGGGTTGTATTTCAGGGTATTTACGACTGGATCCGACCGTTTTGAAGTAAAAAGTGTTTTGTATACAAGTGGGATATACATTTTAAAAATTACTGTTCATCCTCAGGCAACAATATTTATATATTTATATAAATAAACATTAATATTAACAATATATATGTAACATGGTCGTCTGATTGAACAGGTGTTAACGGCCTGCTGTTCAATAGAAAGGTCGTATTTCAACCTGTTAGGCTTTTCAGCCTAGTTTTATGGAGACTTCCACAGCCTATGGGTTATTAGGCTTTTCAGCCTATTTTAAAGCTGGTCGGTTCACCCTGAACGATGCTAGACTTTTCAGTCTTTGAAATAAGGCGTTTCGGCCTGACTAGACAATCTCAGCCTTCCAAGAAAGGGTTTACACAACCTGTGATTTTGAGGCTTGTACAGCCTGCGTCAGTGAAAGGCTTTTCCAGCCTATTGCAACCGAGGCTTGTTCAGCCTAAGAAGAAAAGCTGAACAAAAATAACATTACGTTCCACACTTCAAAATTTAATGACTCTTGTAACCGACAACACTACTGCTGCAACTGAGCTCAAGAACTACAACAATACAACTTATATATAGCTCCTCTCTAAAATGCCAAGCCTAATGAAAAACAGCTATACCGCAAATTTAACATTTCGTAAAATATTTTGTTCTCTTCAAGCTTATAATATTATTACAAAGACTAGTCAGAACATAATCGTAATTTTTTCGTAACCGAACGGCTGAGAGACGCTGACGCTCCGATTGCCAGTATCGCTACATTATTTCCCGTTCTGTGGCAGCGTGTCCCCACGCGAGTAACGCTCTTCAGACCTGCGTTGATTATAAATGCGCTCCATAGCTCTGCGTTGACGGCGTCGTTCGCGTGCCCCTGCTCCGGGAGCGGTGAAGCGCCGGAATCCCGAGTAGTGATTTCGGGCGATGACAGGAGGGCCTGATCGCATGCGCTGATCGAATGCCGTAGGTCGTTGAAAACGTACAAGTTCAGACACGTGTACAGGCGCTGTTGTATCCTGATTGTGAGTCGCCAACGAGGCCTTAACTGCTTGTGCTATTGCGTTGCCCAGAAATGTCACCAAATCGAATGTTGGTTCTAGCCGTTGAGTTGATGTAACTGTCACAGAAACAGGAACTGCTGGTTCAGCCGAATACTTCCCCGAACTGGATTCAGCAGACGTTACACTTTCTTGCGGAAATTTCGGTACTGGTAAATCCAATGATTTACGTTGAAAGCGTGGATCTGGCAAATTAGAAGGTCCACTGTCATTCAAATCGAGCCCTCCAGCGATTACCCGTGGCACGCGAGATTTATCGTGTGGAAACAGCTTTGTTGTAGACTTTTTGTTTTTGTCTTTGCTTGTAGTTGAGCATACCTAAATTCCTGGCTGAAGTTAACTCTTGATCATATAAATTATAGGCATCTGGAGATCTAATGCGTGAACGTCTACGCTGAATTGCATGAACACGCCAATTTGTTGACGGATCGTAACGTAGTAAGTTTCGTCGTTTTGGATAAATGAGCGGTTTGTCCCACTTTAGATTATCTGGAATTGAGGCTGGTTGACCATGTGGACGCACTAGTCGCGAACCCCGCTGCAATCGACTCCATCTGCTAATATTTGCTGCTTTTCGCTGTGTCGGACTCGGAACCATAACTACACTGGCAAGATTCTTCTTCCATTTAGCTGTCGAAGCACCACGTTCGCGACGCGCTTTTCTAAACTTCGCACTATCGTGTTGTGTGTGTTTGTCGTTGTTTTTGTTACCTGCAGATTGATTGCCAGAATCCCTTCTGGATTTGTAGTTCCGGTTGATTGCGTCTGTAGGTTGTTTGTTGCCTCTGCTGTTGTTGCTAATAGAATCAACGCTCCCCAACAATTCCATTGCCGCCTCGTCATCCACGTCCAAAATAATGTCGTCTTCTATTGCAGCCATTTTTTTCTTATTTAATTTTAAGCCAAATTTTGTTCTGCTCGAAATACAGCAAATTGTTTAACGAAATGTTGTATCACTGATTCGATACTATATTGAATAACCAAATAATCCGGTACTAATTACTATTATTATTATTACGATCCGTAGTACTTACTGCGGTAGCCTGAAATGTTGAGGAAAATAAGTTATACGTATACAATGGAGCTTTAGCTTGCCGTGCTTTGCGAATAGTATTATGCGTGTGATGAAACTGTACTTACTGCGGTAGCCTGAAATATTGAGGAAAATAAGTTATACGTATACAATAGAGCTTTAGCTTGCCGTGCTTTGCGAATAGTATTATGCGTGTGATGAAAATTATTACTTAACAAATTGTAGTTATTTGAATAAATGTAAGGATTTATGTAAGGATACGTCGACTACCCGGAATTGTATGCTAATTTGAAACGTGCAGAAAGAAATTTACAAAAATGTGAAAAAGATATAAGAGGAAAAAATGTTCTTATCAATAAACTGCTTCCTTATGCACTTGGTCGCAAATTATATCTCACAATTGGCCTAGTTTTATATTTTGCAACTAGTTTGGGTGACTCTTCTTGTTTAAATGAGCATCATTATTTCTACTTGCCCATTTAAACAGCCCACGCTTTGTACGTTTAGTTGGTTCAGGGTCACCTTGAACCGCCTCGCCTAACATATCGCTCGTCTCCTGGTGATTTTGTGCTGTATTTCCGCAAAGAGAATTTGGATCAGTATCGTCGTGTGGAGGCCCTAGTTTCAGTCCCCTGACGTTAACCCTTTGCGCGACAGATCGCGACGATTTAAAAACTGGTTCTATAATCGCCCCGTTCCATCAGTCGTAATTTTGATTACCCTATATGGACCCCTCCAGTGTCTTGCTAATTTCTTAGACTTTCCCTCAACTGTTGGCACATGAAGGTACACCCGGTCACGTTCCAAGAAAGATAACGAACACATTTTCTTATCATGCTGCCTTTTCTGTGCGGATTGCGATTTGGCGATACAAGTACGCGCAGTTTCCCATGCTGTTGTCATCTTATAGCTTAGATCCGAAATATAATCACCCACGTTATCAACATTATCCGTTATCACCAGGTCCAGAGGTATGGAACCGGATGTCGACCGAAGTTCAAGTAGTACGGTGTTTCTCCAGTTGACTCATGTACACTACTTCTGTACACAAAACAAACATATGGCAGAATTTCGTCCCAATTGTTTTGGTTTGCGTTGACATACAGACTAACCATCGTTTCCATCGTACGATTAAATCGCTCTACCATGCCGTCACATGCTGGATTATAAGCCGTAGTATTTCATTTCTTGACTCCTAACAATTTACAAACGTCCATCATTAGTTCTGACACTAAATTCGGACCCAGATCAGTCAGAAAACATGCCGGCACGCTGAATCGACATACAAGTTGCTCAACAAATATCTTAGCGATCGTTGTGGATTTTGTGTCCACTGTGGGAAAACATTCCACCCATTTTGTAAAATAGTCCATGAATACCACCACGTATTTATTGCCAGATTTCGTACATGGCAAAGGCCCTACTATGTCGCAAGCCACTTGGTACCATGGTGATACAACCGCTATCGAATGAAGTGGTGGTTTTGTCCATTTTTGTGGATTTTTCGCGTGGCACATGCCTCACAACTTGCACACCATTTCTTTACGCCTGTGTACATCATTGGCCAATAGTAGCGCTCTGAAACCTTTCGAAACGTTTTACGCACTCCTAGATGACCACCAAAAAGATGATCGTGACTCGCATTCATAACTTGTTCACGTAATTTTGGTGGAGTGTAACATTGCAATTGTCCGCGAACAGGGCTTTTGCGGTACAGAAGTCCATTCCTAATACTCACAGAGGTGTCGCTTGGCTTACTACCAGATTCTAGTTGTAAAATCACCTCAGATGCTGTATTATCGTCCCTCTGATCTTTAATCCACATTTCTATTTGATCGCTTCCTTCATCTACATATGGTAATAAATCGGTCATTACTGTAACAATATTTTCGTTCAACTTCGCTTGCTTTAGAATTTCTGTACATGACTGGCAAATTTCATCCTCGCCAAGCCTGGGAGCATCGTGAGTTTCAGGAAGTCGTGATAACGCGTCTGCATTCTTGTTTTCCTTGCCTGATTTGTGGATTATAGTCACGTCATACGCTTGTAACATCAAGCTCCGTCGACACAAGCGGCCATGTGGATCTTTCACTGTCAATAACCACTTTAACGGTTGATGATCCGTAA
>JASANE010011491.1:0-33735 GCA_030248225.1 Trileptium ribeirensis
AGTCTTCCAGGCCGTTTTCGACACGGTAGAAGACTTTGGTAATTTGCATGCATTGGTTTAGGATTCCGCCACAAATTGGCATCAAACACGTTTACGATTTTCAACCGATTTTCAAGAGGCCCTGGAGCTTCTTTTGACTCGTGCTCCATTCCACGTCAACTTTCATAGCCTGAGTTGAGCCTAAGTCATGGGACAATTTACACGAACTACTCCAGGTCGCACGGCTTAAAGACCCAATATTGGGGAAGAGAGAGAGAGAGAGAGAGAGCGGTCCGCTCAGAACGGACGCAGTCATTTGCACGCGTGGAGCCTTCAAGAGAAATTAAGAACGGAACCCCTGACGCAAGCCCCAGAAATTTGAGCTACTACTCTGAGATTCGTGCCGCTCCGAATAAAAATGTCAGTTAACTAACCCCAAAATTTAAGACGGGTCTCAGGCCGTTTAGACACGGTAGAGCACTCCGTCATGCAATTTTAACAATGTAACAACTAGCGATGGGTCGATGCGGTCGCTCCATAGGGAGTGACGTATCAGGACCTTTCGTGCGTTGTTGTCCCCATTTCTCACGACTTTACAAATCTATCATTCTAACCACGCAGGGGTATCCAAAGTGTTTTTAAGCTTAAATCCCCACCAGTCCCTTTTGGTACTCAAACTGAGCAATTCGTTGAGGGTGCGGCAGCCTGGCCATGCGGGCGAATGACTGCGGGCCTTCAGCTAAATTGAAGGTGCTCAGAGAGGAGCATGACCAAAACAGAAAACGAGACGGAGTCAGCTGCAGCGTATAGGCAAGTCAAATTTTAAGGCAATTCTTGTGCTCGCACCCGTTAGCCGAGCGACGACCCTGAGAAGACTACAAAGTGATTGTTTCCCCAGCCTTTTCCGTGAAAGAAATTTATAGGCGCGAGCCCATAAACCGTTTAGACACGGTGGGTCTCGATACAGCGCCGCCTTTTCATGTCAAACCAACAGCTCGAAAGGGCTTTATAAGGCAACAAAACTCGGGAGACGCGGCAGCGCATCCCTCTTTTGACGACGACCCGTATTTTAAGCTGACCCTGGCGCACGCAGAGTTGGTGACAAACTTTCATTGCAAGTAACCCGCAGCTGACGTCCGGCCTCATGACATAGTACGAAATGGAGTACAAAGTGAAAGGAAGTTATAGGCGGGAGAGTGCCAAATGGCCCAGAATTTTCACAGGCGAAGTCAACACACGGTCAGCCAGGAAGGTTTGTCTTTATGTCCTGTCAGGCGGGTAAGGCAGTCCACGGGGAGCAGAACACAGGTGCAAGCGGTATTGATTTTCGCTTGGGGATCAATCAGAATTCGCATCACCGTAATCACATGTACGTATGTATATAGGGTACACTGCGAGGTACCCCTTTTTGTGTACAGATATTTGGGGCACGATGTCATAATTACTGTTATGTTGTTATATGTTAATAAAATGTCAGGGTGTGAAATGCTTACCTCAGCGATACAACGACTAAATTACCATAGGGTAGGAATTATTAAATCATTATAAGATGGGTGGGCATTCCCCATACCTAGTAAAAGTGATTACTCGGAGTTCACCGTCCGGGAATTTGGGAATCGGAGTCACAAGCGAGACAGCCTTTAGGTAGTCCCGCAAACTAGATTCGGCTTTACCCATTAAGAAATTGGTAATAGCCTTGGATCGAAATAGGAATAATCACCACCAGTTGAGATCAAGGATTCAAGTAGGATTGAGGGAAAGGCGAGTCAGCCTTATTACCTGTGAGCAGGCTTAGGGGTTGACTCTCCCTCGGGGGACCTTCGTACCACTAGATACGTGGGCCAGAATAGGGGCCAGGCCGAACACCCTGGTTAACCCGCCGGCAGCCTACTAAGCTAAGCGGTTCCCTCAAGTCGTCGCAGAGATCACCGGGGAGTCGTGGAAGCCGGGGTTGTCCGGGCACCACATTGAAAGGAATAGTGGTGCAGCTGGGATCCCTTAGGGCCAGAACTGGTCCTAGTACATGGTCACCTTATTCCGTTTCCAGGACACTCCTTAGCGTATGCACAACACTTGTGTGCCTGTATCTCGCTTAAGGTAAAGCCTTAACATAAGTGTAGGTGTGTTTCTGAAATATAGTCTGAAATACATAATGCACCTGACAGCTGCCGTGACGTGAAATGCATTCTGCTGAACGACGCTAGATATGAGCTTATCATCTTAGTTTCCGCTCGCTTAATGTTGCCTGACACCTCTCGGGGGATACTGGTAGTTTTTGACGTGAAATAGGACTTTATTCCTGCTCCTATTTGACGTATTTACGTGTTGCGGAAGCCGGATTCATCGATTTCTTTCGGGCCTCTACCATGTCTGTTCGTTGAAAATGTGACCCGGTACCGGGTCATGGTACTGACCCGGTGACCAGAACGAAAAAGTGACCCAAACTGACCCGGTTCCATTGCTGGATCATACGTATTGAGCAGTGGGCCTTTTGAAATCTTTTTGATTTCTTTGGCTGTTTACCCATCCCCCGGTGCACACCAGATTTCTTTCCACAGGCTTCAATTATTTGCATACTACCATCGCTAGTAAGGTAAGTCCTATTTTGTTGCCAATCATGTGAACCCGAGTTTGTCGACGCAATAACAGGAGACAACTCATCGTCAAAAAGCTCTTGGAAGCTACGATAGCTTCTTACATTACGTCCTGTTACTATCGTTATAGCAAAAGTCAAGAGCAGTTGTTATATCCGTTGGGTTTACCCTAGGTCACTGCAAACATCCATTCATCCTATTTTATAATATCCTTTATATATTGCACAAAACTGCAGTGGTTAGTGCCAGCACGACGACACTGTAAGCTAAGGTTTAGTTGAATTAATATACCCAAATGTCCTTACCCTGCAACTTGTAGATAGTGTCCGTATTAGGAATCCTATGTCTATATAGGAATCCAAAAATACAGCTGGTGTTCATATTAGGAATCCCTACGAAATTTTTGGAAAAATTTAATTTTTTTAAATAACTCAATAACTCCAGCGGTGACCCTATATTTTGTTTACACCATTAAAATCTAAGGATTACAAGCTTCCGAATAAGCTATAATTTTCCTATGGACGTCCATTGGGAATTAAAATTCCCTAAACCAAAAAAATAAACCTCACACCTACAAATCTGTTTTTAAAAAGCGACATCAGAATGCTATTAGTAAAATGTCTATAACTAAACGAAAACAAAACTTGCGCAGTAGGTGCACAAAACAGCCAGCTACATTATATTAAAAAGTTGCGCAAAAAGATGCATTCCCTAACTAGTTCCGTAAGGCTGAATGCGAAAGTTGTCCATATTAGGCACCTGTCCATATTTGGCGTACTTCCCCTACTTTTATTCAATGCAAAGAAAAAGGATCGAAAAGGTTCAAAAATGGAAGCAAACTGGAGTGGTCCTTACATTGTTGCCGCAATCCACGGTAAAGGTGATTATAGTCTCTTGAAAGACGGAAAAGAGCTTGCTAGAAAGGTTAACGCATGCTTGTTAAAATGTTTTGTAGAACAAAAAGATTTCAACACAAAGAACGAATGTAACTTTGCCAGAAGTTACGCTGCGAAGAGTATCAATGCCGCTAATTATTTTCAGCCACCTGACAAGCAATGGCAAATAAAAATTTGCTCGCAGCTGAAATTCAAACCAAATGTTTCTTTTCACCGAAATCAGGGACAAAAACTGTTGGGCACGCCTCAAAAGATTACCAAAGTTAAAGGAGATGGAGCTTCCTACTTTCGCGTAATCTCATACGCTGTTACTGCAAATGAAAAGTACCATCGCTTTTTTAGATGCAAAGTTTGCTCGTTTCAAAAGATAAATGAGGAGACTATCAAAAACTATGCTGGGAAAAATTACACCGCCGAGAGCAACATGGAGAATGTCCGCACTTGGGCAACAGAAGCAGAAATTTTTTCCACAGCTGTTTTATTCAACACGGATATTTACCGTTATTGCCTTTCAGCATCTGAATTTAAGTGGGTACCATATCGTTCATCTGTTTTTGGTAACGACGGTGAAGCCGCAAACAGAGTTTACTTGAACAATCCAAAACAAGTTCATTTTGATTATGTTCATTATTAAGAAAAACTCTCGTTGATATGACTTTAATATCCGGCTTTATGTTTTATTAAAATTTGAAAAAATTATTCTTGCCTGTATCAATAATGTACTCATGTTAGTGTACGTTGCATTTAATCGTGGTAATGAAATAATGAATATATATATATGTGTATTTTCAGGGGGAAAATATACCTGGGGAGAAATTACACTGTGAGGAAAACAAAAACCGTGTAAACTTTCCGGAGGAAAAT
Organism: Trileptium ribeirensis; assembly: GCA_030248225.1. Lineage (NCBI taxonomy): Eukaryota > Metazoa > Nematoda > Enoplea > Enoplida > Thoracostomopsidae > Trileptium > Trileptium ribeirensis. The sequence goes on from JASANE010011491.1 coordinate 4,334, forward strand.
TCACACTAGGGTAAATTTTCCGGGAGGACAATTACCCCGTAACACCGGAACACAAATTTTAGACACCTGTGCGGGTTATGCCAAACTCAATATATACATTATTCGTGTCGTGGGGTATTATATAATTGCAAATTAAACACGGCTATACCTTTATGCCATTCATACCCCAAAGTTTTGATATTGACTTTAACATTCTGTCACATATCGCTCGTTTGAAAACATACACCTACAACATATATTAGAATGAAAAATTTTCACATAAAAATGCCTCGCTCGGCGAATTCCCAACTACCGTTTAATTTAGACTAATTAATATTCCTTGAAAGATAAAACATATATAATATATAACTAAAAAATCAAAAGCTTTAATAGTTCTTAAAACCCTACACTCACAATACTTCCAATGAAATTTGAGAAGTATATATATATATTCCCAACTTTCGTAGGTACTAGCAGGGCCTTATATCATTTAAGATCACATAGCTAGCGCAAAATAGTAGACTTGGCATTAAGGGACAATTTTTGCAAAGGCTGGTATCATGGGACGAATCGTATTTTTGCACATAACATTACATATAGATCGATATATATATATAATTTCATAATCTATTGCCAGGTGTTTTTCGTTGCAATATTTCGACTGTAGCGGGATAAGTCAGCACAAACGTGTATTGTCCCTTAATACCGCTATACTGGGCAATTAAAGCACAAATAGTGGAAACCAGTGACACAAAATTTCTCTGGAAAGAACGAATAATAACAGAATCAGCCGGAACTGAATCGCAAATTTTGCAAGAATAGGAATGCAGATTACTTTCTTACACATTGATTGACACTAGCTGGGCTTTCTTCAACGCCTTTCCACAATGCTTGTCTCAGTTTTTAAATATATACTGTGAGTCACCGGAAGGATAAATTACAGCATCAATTATGCAAGCAGCGGTTAAAACAGGTGTCATAGACATCGGTTGAAGGTCCCTTAATACCGCTATACTGGGCAATTAAAGCACAAATAGTGGAAACCAGTGACACAAAATTTCTCTGGAAAGAACGAATAATAACAGAATCAGCCGGAACTGAATCGCAAATTTTGCAAGAATAGGAATGCAGATTACTTTCTTACACATTGATTGACACTAGCTGGACTTTCTTCAACGCCTTTCCACAATGCTTGTCTCAGTTTTTAAATATATACTGTGAGTCACCGGAAGGATAAATTACAGCATCAATTATGCAAGCAGCGGTTAAAACAGGTGTCATAGACATCGGTTGAAGGTCCCTTAATACCGCTATACTGGGCAATTAAAGCACAAATAGTGGAAACCAGTGACACAAAATTTCTCTGGAAAGAACGAATAATAACAGAATCAGCCGGAACTGAATCGCAAATTTTGCATGAATAGGAATGCAGATTACTTTCTTACACATTGATTGACACTAGCTGGACTTTCTTCAACGCCTTTCCACAATGCTTGTCTCAGTTTTTAAATATATACTGTGAGTCACCGGAAGGATAAATTACAGCATCAATTATGCAAGCAGCGGTTAAAACAGGTGTCATAGACATCGGTTGAAGGTCCCTTAATACCGCTATACTGGGCAATTAAAGCACAAATAGTGGAAACCAGTGACACAAAATTTCTCTGGAAAGAACGAATAATAACAGAATCAGCCGGAACTGAATCGCAAATTTTGAAAGAATAGGAATGCAGATTACTTTCTTACACATTGATTGACACTAGCTGGACTTTCTTCAACGCCTTTCCACAATGCTTGTCTCAGTTTTTAAATATATACTGTGAGTCACCGGAAGGATAAATTACAGCATCAATTATGCAAGCAGCGGTTAAAACAGGTGTCATAGACATCGGTTGAAGGTCCCTTAATACCGCTATACTGGGCAATTAAAGCACAAATAGTGGAAACCAGTGACACAAAATTTCTCTGGAAAGAACGAATAATAACAGAATCAGCCGGAACTGAATCGCAAATTTTGCAAGAATAGGAATGCAGATTACTTTCTGACACATTGATTGACACTAGCTGGACTTTCTTCAACGCCTTTCCACAATGCTTGTCTCAGTTTTTAAATATATACTGTGAGTCACCGGAAGGATAAATTACAGCATCAATTATGCAAGCAGCGGTTAAAACAGGTGTCATAGACATCGGTTGAAGGTCCCTTAATACCGCTATACTGGGCAATTAAAGCACAAATAGTGGAAACCAGTGACACAAAATTTCTCTGGAAAGAACGAATAATAACAGAATCAGCCGGAACTGAATCGCAAATTTTGCAAGAATAGGAATGCAGATTACTTTCTTACACATTGATTGACACTAGCTGGACTTTCTTCAACGCCTTTCCACAATGCTTGTCTCAGTTTTTAAATATAAACTGTGAGTCACCGGAAGGATAAATTACAGCATCAATTATGCAAGCAGCGGTTAAAACAGGTGTCATAGACATCGGTTGAAGGTCCAGTTAGGTGTAGAATCGCTCAGGTATGGTTCCTAATAAATGCCATGAATTACCCCAAGGTGCCATCCAGGCATTTCGTTTTAGGATATTGCTGTCTAGCATAAAAATGGCAAGCAAAGCGTCCTACTCTGCGAAAAGCGCTACATTTGCCTCAATTTCACAACAAATCGAGAACAATATCAAACAAATCTAAAAATATTTCTATTCGAGACTGGCTACCGGAAAGAAAGAATATATACACCACCTATCAGCATGCCAATATGCCTTCGCGTTTTGCGATCAGAGATTCCAGATTTTTATACTGGAAACGTCAAAACATAATAACTAACAACTTCGAAGATGAGCCAAGTGTCTTCGATGCTTATCCAGGGGAATTATAGACCTTTGACTTCTGCAAGGAACTAGATGCAATCCAGCTTAAGAAACTATAGTCGCAGATGGCTGAAATTTAGTACACTCAAAATACATTCTGTGAAATTTATCAAGGACAATCCGTGACACAATTTTTTGGATGAAGCCGTATTTTGCTACAGCACCAGTCCTCAGGAATCTACCTACACTCAAAATAGGTTTCTGTGATATTTAAAAGAAATTTTTTGAATTTTGCACCACCAGATATTCTTTTAAAATCCAAAGATATATTCCTTGAAATTTCAAAGAATAAATAATCTTTGAAATTTCAAAGATATGTAATTCTTAAAAAAATAATTCTTTATATATATTTCAAGGAAAGTTTCTTTGAATTTAAAAAGAATATCTGGCGGTGCAAAATTCAAATAAATTTCTTTTAAATATCACAGAAACCTATTTTCAGTGCAGGTAGATTTCTGAGGACTGGTGCTGTAGCAAAATACCGCTTCATCCAAAAAATTGTGTCACTTGGATTGTTCCTCATCCCCCAACATTTTCAAAAGAGACCGTTGAAGCGTTTGGTTGAACCGCTCAAACAAACGTTGCGATTGGGGGTGATAGGCGGACGATATATACGCGATTTTTGACATTGTTGATGAGGGCTAAATTTTCGAGCACGTAATTAACGAACTCAGTACCATGATCAGATGAAAGTATTGCCGGAAATCTTTAGTTCAAAAAGATTTTGTAAATAGGTTTAGCAACAGTGGGACTATGCTTGTCCTTTAATGCACTTGCCTCAGCCCACTTCGATAACAAGTCAACCATTGTTAGAATATAATTATAACGTTCATTGCTTTCCGGCATTTTAAAAAGGTCAACTTCAACATGATGCCATAGACTGGTCACGGGAATGGGATGCAGAGGGACATCAACAGTATCAAAACCACGGGTGGTTGCCTTTTGACAAACATTGCCCGACTTAATACATTCTTTCACGCCATTCCAAAAATATCCTCATTTATAGCAGCAATCGTTCGGTCACGACCAGGATGCCTTGGTAATCGTGATAATCAAACATGATGCCAGCTCGCTCACTTTTCGATGGATAAATCAGGAGACCGTGGGTCTTCGTGGCGATTTTGACAATTCCATTTTGAATGCTGAACCTGGAAGCACGCAGTTGAACCTTGCGTCGAATATTCTTGTTGTCAGGACCAGTCCAGCCGTCTGGATATTTACCCGTTTTAACAAACTCAATTAAAATTTCGTCTGAGATATCAGCCACATGTTATATTAATAACTAAACGAGATTCATAATTATATTAAAAATACTGCCTGAAATTTAGCAAACAGAGGGAAGAATTGGCCCGGGCCGATTTTTCCCCGAGGAAATATTAGCCCATGACACCTGTTCGTCGATGGCTATTTTCGAAACATATCCTGATATGATCTAATGCTGATATTAATATTTGCCGTAAAGCTCAAAAAGGATCACAGTTTCATTTACAATAATAAACACTTATATACATAGCGCATATTCCGTTAACCGTTACATAGGCGCGTTTTATAAACATGATCAATGTCAAAATAAATACGTTTGCAGTCTGCTCGTGAATTGTAGTCGTGTAGATTCAGATCCCTTATGTCGCTAGGAAGAATATTCCACTATACAGGACCCAATGATCGAAAACTCTCGCTCCGGGGGACGTCAATACAAAGCGTTTGGTAAGCAGCTAGTCGGGACACAGATGACAACTGCAGCATGCCTCTACGAAGTGGCGGTGTTTTAGACGAGAGCATTCAAAATGATAGTTATAATTTTATGCAGTATGCACTTTTCCAAGGGTAACCAGTGCAGGTCAGGTAATACTGGGGTGGTATGCTCTAAGATTTCGCTTCGGGGGACAAATCTCGCGGCGCTGTGTAGCAGCATCTGAAGCAGGCGAAGGCATGTATTTTGCTGCATCGCCAAAAAATTATAATTCAGAAAAACGGACATAAATAAAAAATACATAATTATGTTTGCTACAAAACAATATAAAAAAATCAGTTGTTTGGCGTATTTTCTTGAATCCAGAGCATTAAAGCCCAACGGTAACTGAAAAATACCAAACGCAATAAATATATATGGGTAATATATATATACAAGCGCTGTTTCAGCGTGATACACTAGAAAAACTGTACACTAGTAAATTCGCCGAACCAATCAATGAGTCAAATTTGACTCAGCCGAGTCTGCCTCAAAATGAGTCAAATTTAATTCACTCTGAGTCTCTCTTGGCTCGGAGTGTGTGAAATCTGACTCCTATTAAGTCAATGGCTTCGCTCACTTTCTGAGTCAAACAACATTGACTCTGCGTCAATAACTAATTCAAGTTTAGTGTGTAAGGTCAGAACCGACTCAGTTATGTCAATTTTAACTCCCAGCTGTTTTTTACAATATATTACGCTGTTTCAAAACGTTTACATAGGTAGAACGGCATTAGTTTATATTGCATATGAGAGGTTAACGATAGACCAGCCGAGACTCAGATTCGTTTTTCCTGTGCTCACTATAAAACTCAGGTTGTAGCTAAGGCGGTAATATGCAGCTTCGTTGCAGGTCGTAGCTATATTATACATTATAACTGTTGGGTTGAAAACCCTACGTCACACAGTTTGAAGTGTTTCAAAGAAGCACCATAATTCCGTATAAGTAATTGCCCAAAAAATGAAGCTTAGTGACGATGGCTAGAAGCCCATGATTTCCTTTTTATTGGGTAAAGCCAGGGAATAGCCGGAACCGGAACTGCCCATTTAAACCGGATCCGGAATCTGGTCTACGAAATTTATATATAGTAAAACAGATGAAGGAAGAAATGAAAATATAGTGGATTTAAAATGCATTAAAAATAACTTTTACATTAAACTTAATGTATTGCGATGGCACTATTGCCTTTCAGAAACTGTAAAGGGACTGAGGAAGCTAATAATGTTTATTTATCGATCAATATGTCGGTTTTTGAACACCCAGAGCAAAGCATGTCTTCCACTATTATACATCATTGCGCATATAGCGTCAAACTGAATGTGCTTACAACGCTTGGAGCGTAGAACACATACTTTCGCTCTGTCTCCAGTCGCCTTTCCTTACTACACATACGTTTGTTACATGTTTTGTATGAAACTTGAAATTATTGGTTTGTATGATTCTAAGAGAAAATGATAGAAGGTAGTTTCCTGATTATTGGTCAGAGGCACTGTTTAGGCCAGTTAGATGACAATGATGATAACATTCTAATCAGAATGCCATAAATGGTGCAAACAGTTTTAATAAATACAGTTCATTGTCAAGAAAGCAGTTTCTGGCTGCGTTGCACATAACGTTTACTTCAATTTAGGCTGGTGCTTCTACTTCAATTTTATTTACCAAGTTTATAAGCGCAATGGCTGGTGCTTGACGCAATTTATGTTAGTCAAGCACATGCTAATTACTTCTACGTAATCCATACTGTTACCAAGCTGGACCGGTTTAATCCGAACGTACCCCGCAAACTTCTGAATGTGTAAAACAGCTGCTACAAGCATCGACCTGGCTTTGATTTGTTAACAAACTCCTGCAGGTTATTATGAAAAATTATTACTGAAATTACGTGCCCTACTTACGTTTCACACGGCAAATTGCTTAGTTAATCTTTTCTTTTACTTGGTTGTACTGGGGCTTGATCATTTATAATATATTACAATGTTTGGACCACAGATGAAGCAAAAAGCATGGAAAATTTCAAACAAAATTTTTTAAACCATAATTCGGGTTGCGGTAAGGTATTTGCCCTTTGCCGGAATTGCAACCGAAACACTATTTTCGCCGGAACCGGAATTACGTTTACTCCCTGGGTAAAGCATATTGCGATTGCACCTCCAAAATCCCACGACTACTATTTAACGATTCAAATATTCTATATTTTTTACTTTAATTACTTAGCTAGCTCCAAGTATTTTTTATTTTTTGTACTTTATTGCTATATTTCTCCAATTAAACTTTGACTTTGTAGTATTACATCTGCGCATGCATTAATCGGATCTATTTTTCGTAAATTTAAAATACCAAGACAACAAAACTGATTTCGTTGGTCAGTGTAGAATTAATACGTTTTCGGTATTACCACTACCACAGTTTTTGATATACGTCTTAACCTGTATAAATGTCCAGTTGTAAGTTTTACGAGCGGAAGTGAAATGCATGCTATGCCGTTTTCGATATATTACTAAGCGTGAGCCTTAGTTTAAGCTAAGGTCTCTGTATGAGTCATATAATAAGCCTAAGCCTAAGTCGGGGGCTGCCCCCACCCCCGAACTAAGTGGTTTTTGTAACGATATAACGTGTGGCTCCTAATGGGAAATTTGTAAATTTTAGAAATTTCAGATGTCAAAATCAACGTTTACGGTGTTAGTGCACAGTGCTGAAAAGAGCTTAAATTGTGTAATGTTTACGTCCAGATCGCTCAAAATCTATTAAATTACTGCTTCAAAGCCTTTCAATTGTCTTTTCCAAAGGTTTTCAGTTGAACCTTATCAACGAGTTACGCCGCGGAATTAGAATATTGTTAATTTTGGTCCAAAGAGGCATTTCATTATTTATGCAACATAAACCTAGAGGCTGGTACTTTTTAGGAAACAAATTCAACACTTCTATATACCCACATTTGGTCGAGTCTTATCATAGCACCGACGGTTTTGATATAGTGGCTTGGCGCTAAATGATACGGCGTGCCACTGTGCTACATTTTAAGCATCAATTTCGGACAATATATATTATTTACTCACAGTCATTTTGTACATGACTCATCCGATATTTCACGATATTGCCTGAGCCAAAAATGTTCACACGTGTGATCTGTTCCAGTCAAGCTCATCAACAGCGGAGAAGGCCGGCCAAAATTGGAGGGGGCCGGTCGCTTACATACTTTAATATAACACCAGTTGATTTTTTCACGTTCGCCAATAAAAAATGAGAGAGGTCCGTCCCCTAACTTCCCTCTCGAGGTGTCCCTTGTTCCAGCTTGTCTGGGCTGGGGCAATAATCAAACTAGACCACACAGTGTATTCGCCTTAAAATAGATTAGTATATAATATCTTGTAACATCCTAAACAAATCATACAATCTATACAAGACATAGAAATCAATATCACATGAAGCTGTAAAAACAAGAGTACATTAATAAAGAAAAACAAAAATTTCTAATTCCTCGAACACTGTTACTACGGCTATGTTAGGATCGTCGCTTCAGTGGTTCTATTAGTGCGGAATCAAACCGATCCCGCACCTACAACGAGGGAGATACTACCGAACACCCAGCTTTGAGGTGGTACCGTATGAACTCGTGCCGATTACTTTCACGGGGTGCCCTATACTCAAAAATTCAAATCCAAGTTATATTCCTCAAAACTGTGAGGACCTCATACCTATAGTACCAAGCCCCTCATTTCTAAATAGTGTCCTCACGACGTTCGCAGCTTCGTTTGGGACATTCGATGGCCCCTAGGGGTAATGAGAGTGTAAAGGCAGAGTTAGTTAAGACATTTAACATGCTGGAACAATAGGCTAATACTAATAACATACTCTTCTCCACTCAAACGGATTTCAAATATCTACTGTAGTAGCTAAGGCATTATGTTCGGAATTAGTCTTCGCAGGATTGATTAACTTTTAAAGATTAAGCATCACATAAACTCTAATTTCTCCGAATTTTTCAATATACATGCACATGGTAAATATTTCCATGCCGCCGTTATTATAGTAACTGTCTGTTCTATTTGGTATTTTAAGCAAAGGTTTTGAGTGCAAATTTACACCTCCAAATTACCTTGCTTAAATTGTTGGGCATTACCAGATAACTCTTCAGCCACTAAACTCTACTTCTATGTATCCATGCAGTTTCTTCTGAGCAAATTATAACTTTCAAGCAATTTTAACTATTTATTATACTGATACCGCTTCCAGTGCAGGTTTAATTCAGGCTGACATAAAAATCTTAAGGCAATTTTTTAACCATTTTAAAGCACTTCCTGTACAAATTCCAATAATCCGATTTCATTATTATGTTTTCTGTGACAATTAAACTCAAATTTTTTAAATATTAACTGTTTCGACGCCGCAACCGTTCGTTCAGCCGCTACTGACAACCTCCACCGTGCTTCTACAACAAAAGGAACACAGGATGTGTTTTAATCACCACTACGCAGGAAGTCACTCAGGCTTTCGGTGGTATCATTGGTCTATAAGCATCTCCTGGGTAAGCTCCAGCAAGCATAAGGCAGGTTTTTTAAAGGTGAAATAAAAAATAACAGTAATAGCAAACGCAAAAAAAAATTTTAACAATATTCTATGCTGCCCAAGTACACTACATATCTCGCGTTTAGATATACTACTATGTAGACCACTCCAAAGATGATTACAAGCAAAACGCAGCTGGTGCGTCCTGTATTTCACAAAATCTCAATAGTTAATTCTCACGATTGTCAGATTTCGGTCGCGGTACATTTCTAGCATCGAATTGCACTGTACAGCATAAACGGCTTTTCATCCAGAAGTCGGTTGCTGGTTTCCACGTCAAAATGTTAAAAAATACCAAGGTGAATACTAAGAACACAAAAAAATATAGGGTGTCTCATAAGTAACGCACCAGTATAATTGAAGTGACACAACCCGCCTATTAATAAACATATCCAAAAGTATTTTGGCATGCAAGTACTCTTATAATATATAACTTATGTTTTTGATGAATAACACTTACCCTAAGTCAGAACTGGGCGCCTCCAAGATGAATGCATTCTTCCAGACTAAAAATCACTACTCGGCAGACTTTTCTAACCATGTAAGGCTCCAGAGGGGACATCTCGTCCGATGTAGCATCTGTCAGGCACAACACGGTTTGTGGTTTGCGTTTGTATACCATGTATGGGAAACCCTATACATGTCATAATTAGTAACTCTATCGAGATTGCACAACGTAGTGAACAAGGATACACCTACGCCTTTTGCGTGCACAGCCAATCAGCTCTCGATAGCATACGTCGATATGTTATATGTAGACATCACACAATACCGCACAAGTTAGAACAAGACTAACACCTGCAATAAGTTTGCCATGCCCCAAAACCCCAAAGTACAACTTTTCAACCGCCCAGGACTTCAGAACAAATTTTCGAATTTTAGGTCAAGGAACCACGGGGGTGCTATACCTCAAACCCCATGAATCCAAAAACAAAAAGGCATCGGCATTTATCACTTGACTAAGAAATAAAACCAAGCAGAGAAAAAGTGAAGGGTACTAAAATCGGGTAAAATGGGGCAAAAACCCACATATTGATCCCTGAAGCCGGAACCAGACACCAAATGAAAAAAAACGCTCGGGGATGTACACGCTATATCGACTATGCCGTGTCTAATGAGCCCAAGAACATGACAATCGGTTAAGTCGTTCCCGATTTATGGCCCATCACACACGCACACAGACGGAATTTAAGATTTCACCCCTGCAAAACACAATCGTCACTACGTTCTGACAAGGCAAACGTGACATAAAATATAGCGAGATAACTAGATATATATGTATAGAGCACTAGATCCAAACATTTTAAACCATAAGGTCCAAACAAAATAAATACAATGTACTTCATACGCAATAATATCTCAGCTTTTATAGTAAAACAAAACGTGTTCAGGTAAAAAATTGTTTAATAAACTAGAGATTAAAATGGAGCCCCAAAACGAAGCTGAAATCTATAGCTATAAGTCTGTCAATTCGCGACGAATATAATTTCATCAATGAATGGATTATAAAATTTTGAAACCAATTTTCAACAGAAGATCTTGGTTATACATTTGAAATTGAAAAACACATAGCTATTGCTTTAAAATGTAAATTCGCTCTATATTATACAGACATACTTAGAAATAAACGCAAATTTTTCTTGAATCGGTGGACAAATTTTCGCGAAAGGTTCGCAAATAGCATTTGATCAGCTGTTAATTTTACGCGAACGATTGACGAATCATTCGGAAACAATTGCCCTTATTTTTGAGCGTGACTGTTATTGTTCATCATTTAACGCCTTGATCGTCAGTTCATACGCTTAACTCATTGCTGTTCATCTATAAATAACATTTATACACACAAATTAAATTATAGGCATATTTTGTGTGTTTCCGCTGCGAGAAGGCCAAGACACTACCGCCTGGTTCTCGCCACGATTCTCAAAACCCGGAGCCGGGAACTCGATTCTTGTAGAACACAATTTTAGTCGTATTGCAAACAAATTGTTAAAAAGATCTGCAACACGGCATCAAATTTTATACATCACCGAGTTTTATGGTTTATAACTTTATACAAACATGAAGTCGGAATAATCTGGACTCTCCACGGAGCAGTCAGAATTTTCAAGCTCCGACCAGGATTTAGGCGCTTCCTCAGTCCAAGGACCCAACTAGCATTTACTATAATTGTCCCGGTCGGCAGTCTCTGCTAGTTTCAGGTGATATCAAAAAATATTGGTCCTACTAGTACTGGCATGACTAAACATGTGCAAGACTACAGTACTAGTATTAATTTTGCCTTCCCTATTTCCAACAATAATACGTAAAATGGCGATGATAATTTTTGTAGTAAGTACGACGACATGTTGCAATGTCATAAGCCAGCGATAATGCAACTATAAGACCCCGTTAGTTGGAAGCACCGATGTCCCAAGTAAAGCGAAATAATATCATCCCCCATGTTAGATTTAGCCACTACACACGTTGGGCTCATTGTGCACTATTATGACGCCGTGGAGAAGCCAGGAAAGTAAAAATTCATGAGCAAAACTACACAAACTTGGTGAAGTATATCTTGATTTAAGCTTGATTTTCTGAATCAAAGTTTTCCCAAGGTTGAGCTGAAGCAAAGTTTGTTTGTTATATGGGAGCGATGATGTGCAAGCAAACATCTGATAACCCATAAATCGAAGGTCCCTACTAAAAACAAAAGAAACCAAAAATTATTCTGTGATGCCCCCGAAATTCAGGTAATAACATATTTTTGGTTAGGTTAATACAAAAAGATAAGCTGAATATAACCAGACCATGACAACTAATGCGAGCACTGCACAATTATAGTTTAGTTGTTGTTATGGCAACGATCACCGCATACTGCAATTGTATTATCGTACAGAAACAAATTTATTCAGCAAACAACCAATAAATCGTATTTTAGTTCACAGCAACATTACAATAATAGAAATATTGATTCCAAAAAAACTTTATCTTGAAACCATTTCGGCCATTTACTATACCAATTATTGTAAAGTGTTCCGCATAAAAAATCAATCACGCTCTATTATTTTCCAAATCAAACAACCTACCGAATTGCGACTTGAAACCCATCAAACAAATACTATTTAGTTGTTGTTTATGACATTTCATTATATTATTATTGTATAACAAGCTAATGTGTATAAAATACCAAAATATAACATCCAAAAGTATATTTTCTATACCAAAACCATAATATAATAATATGCTGAAGCAAAGTACAAGGAAAAATAGATTTAAGAGTCCGCGATAAAATTTTATACAGCTATGTATTACGCTTTAGGTTACTCATTTGACGTGTCCTCTCGGGGATGTCAGAGGTAGAACCCAAAAGCTTTGGAGCATTGCTTACTCCCCTTCTCCGCCCAGGTTTCTTTAACGATTATCACACCTATCAACAAAATTTTACCGCGGACCCCTGATTTAATATATGTAAAACTACAAAAATATCATCATCTAACGCTGACTGACGTCACTGTACGCGCTTGACTCCACGCGCCGTAACAATAATATTTATTGTAGCTAGAGCGGCATTCCGAGAGTGGCTGACATTCGCTCAGTCGGCTCGTGGGACTAGCCTAGTAGAACTGTAAGCTGACACTCGAATCTTCGCCCCGCAACGATTATCCGCGAATATCCATGCGCTCGGCTACGCACCCAGAACTTATCTTATTCGGTTGTGTTAGCGCCAAAATATCCCATCTGTAAAAATATAGCACAATAACTACACATAATTATGATTAATATAATAATGAAACATTGTTTTAAACTTGACTGGCATGCCCTAAAAACGACATTACAAATATAAATTCGTGAACTCAAAATTCTTTGCATAATATCGGCACACAAATAGATTTTACGAACGCTACGTGACCGAATATGGATTTTTAATAATTTATTGCGTGGTCGATTTGAGGGCTGACTCGCATGAAAATAGACAGAATGTAATTTATAGATGTAAAGATACATCTTATTATTATTTATACCCGGCATAAAGTCCTATATTATAACGGCATAGTACTCTTTGTGTGAAAATGGACAGACGGTATATTTTAACAGCCGTAAGACTTTCAATGACTGTGCAACATTTTAGTACTAGCTACATTTGGGACAACTACCGATGACTCGTGGACGACAATTGAACTTCTAACAGTCCCGTACGCGAAATCTAGCAACGACATAAAGTTATGAAAACGCTAAGTCCGAAAGTAAATATAAAAGCACAAGCTGCATCTAGAATAAAAAATTCTAATGTTAACACTATGGCCCAACATCCGGAACTACTATGTTTCAGCAGTTTAAATGATCATAATATAATGAATGTTCGTTACGAATTGCCTTAATACAGTATGAACAAAAATACTTGTTGCTACTCGATCGAGCTATTGAGAGACCAGTACACTGTAACATACTGTGGGTAGCGAGCTAATACCGAGAGAAGAGCGGTCATTTCTGACAGGTACTGTGCATTTAAATGCTTTCAGCAACATTTATTTCGAAAGGCGACTACTTTTCTGTTTGAAAAAATTTTATAACCATTACGGGAGCTGTAAAAATTTTTGCAAAAGCGAATGTCCGTTTAGTAGCACATTGGTTAGAGCAGACAGCCTACCGTCATTGGTTCGAATCCATCCTCTGTCTACGTTTTTGACGTCCTACAACTATCATATTAACTTCTGTTTTTTTCGACAGAACAGACCAGTCTTATTTCGTTACCTAATTACTGTCGCATTTCGCAAACTAATACTCGCATCGGATCAGATCTACAAAGTAGTAGCTACTTCCGCAAAAATGAGGCTTTGATTTTGACTCCTTTTTTGATACCGCAGGAATCGGAATGAACAAAATTTATTATGCTGCAAAATTACAGACAATTATATTCTGAACATTAAAGATTCAAAGCTACAACAATATTAATTATTTTAAAAATTTTGCTCAAAGCAACTGAATACTAACTGGAAAATGAATATTCCGCGACTAAACTTAACCTGCGCCAACGTATAAACCAATTTTGTAAAACGCGATGTCGAATCCATATCCATTGTTACGGAACAAGTAAACTAGTAACACGTAAACGTGGGTGACGGAGGCATGGTGGTTAACAATCGGCCGAGTCATTCAAAAGTTATAACACACTTAATAATTTTTCACTCATTTTTAAGAGACTTTGCTTAATTTTAAGAGAATCTATAAAGGTAAGTAGATCACTCGTATACAGTCTTTTAGAAAACGTGAAGGTACATGTTATGTCAAAAAATGACCGAGATAGCACGAACGGTTGTCGAGATATGATGAACTTAGGTTTCCCTAAGTCAATTTTAAGAGAATTTGCTTAATTTTTAAGGAGAGAGATGAAATACGGCAATCAGCTATATACAGCTGTTTAGAAAACGTGAAAATACATTTTATGTAAAAAAATCGCCGAAATAGCACGAACGGTTGTCGAGATGCGGTGAAAAAGCTGAAAAAATGGCAAAAATCCCTAAGTTTGAGCAACATTTGCTTAATTTTGAGTACAAAGCAATTTTCGTAGAAAAAAGTGCTCAAGGAAAGGGCACTCCGCAAGAGAATATGCAACACGAAGAAAAAAAATTTCTAAAATCGGCCCAGGCGTTCAACCTGCAGACCTGTCTGTGACAAACAAAAAAAAGTCACAGAGAAAATTGAAATTTTGCGTCTAGTATATTGATATATATAAAGTTAAATGTACGCCTCCGGCTGCGACTCGCCACCTTCGGTGGCTCGTCTTCACTCCGTCAAAAAGCGATTCGATTTACTGCTAGTCTAGAAATGGTGCTTTGCAATCAGTCAATTACAGTTCTATGACGATTATATATGTTTTCAAATGTGATTTATCTTTGTTCGTGAACAAATTCAATGTAAATGTGACAAAGACAAAAAGGAGCCTATACTTTGTCAATAATTGTTCGCGAACATAACCATTTTTAATTCAAAATCGATAAATTTTCGCTTATAATCAATTGCAGTGCTCGCGAACAGAAAATGGCCAATTTTTGTTTCGGAAGATAGAGTTCAGTAACATAATTTTTTTAACAACAAAATAGGATAGTCAATGGGCACAGGTTAAGTTTAGTCATTGTTTTCATTAAATCATGGAAGTAATGTTCCCATAAGGGAGTCACGATACGCCAATGAACAACACGACAGTGGGGTGCCAGATTGCTATAAATCGCTAACCTCTAGCAATCATACTGATGCACGGCCATCATACAGGCCGCAAATATTGTTGACGCTTAACTTACCTCAAATCCCAAGGAAGGCTGTCAAAATGTTTGCTTATTAAGCCCAATTTCAAGCAAGCATAGACACACAGCACCTTCAAACTGGGATCTAAAAAGCAAACAAACTTATCAATAATAAATTTATTATTATTGGAAAAGCCTGCGATGGATTGTATAATTGCAGCATTAACGTTGGTGATGCGATGTACCTGGAAATATGGTTAAAACAGATATATATGGAACTGTGGTTTTTCGTTTCACTTTGTATCATATAAGAGACATATTTCGATAACTTCGATATTCCTCAATTATAACATGAACACTATAACGATACTAGCCCAATTAAAACAGCACGGGCATCAACTGAGTGAAACTGAATACCGAATGCAACGCACTATATCATGTAGCATTATTGATGCTGGACGCAAAGCACAATATATTTTAGTATTGAAGCTTTTTAGAAGCAGTGGAAGCCATGGTAAACGGGTTACTGACTTTTGTTCCCTTATCGACTATATTTTTGGCGAAATTGCGGAAATATTAGTTTATTTTGATTTCTTCAAGTATAATTTGCAAACTAATTTTTTAACACAAAACATGAAATCTTAATATATTAAAAACAATTTACACTTTAATTTATTTTTTAATTTGGAGACAGTATACATATCTATTTTTAATTTAATATTAAAAGTATATAATGCGCTCTAAATTTTAGGATGTTCTCGAAAAGTGAAAATGATTGTTGTAAATACAGTACCCGAAAAATATTTTAATTAATATTTCAATAGAATTTTATAAAAAATCATATAGAAAGCAGGGTAACATGAAGAAAAAAACGAAAAACCAAGAAAGCGGAATAAACCGCACCAATATCAAAAACGATAAAGATCTAACCATCAATGATACCAATTCCATAAACGGACCATCTAACCTTAAAAATATATCCCTTGCGAAAAAGGTCTAGCCATGAAATACTCTTAAAAGTTTTTAGTTACCTATGGAAAAAGCCGTAAAAGCATTTACTACATAATTAATAATCTAAAATGAAAAATAGTTTTGATCAAATATTAAAACCATTTTATACAAAATACCGAACTGCGCTTATTATAAATTTGATTTTGACTTGTTTTCGAAATTTTTAGATTTTGGTTCATTTCCTTCTATAACCAAATTATTTAAAAGCGATATTAGTTTTACAACGATATCCTTTTAATTTTAGGTCAAATATACCGCGGAAGACAGAAACGATAACTTGCTAATAAAACATGGGAAATAAAATAATTTACAACCGTAATGCTTGATTCTATTTTAGTTGCGTACACCAAGGTTGTTTTTGTCAAAATCACCATCTGATTCGAGCAGAAATACGCGTATACACTTTTGCCATTGGCATGCGCATTTTTGTGAACGCGAACGTGGGCTGTGCGATGTACGAATGGAATTTGCGCTGGCGAACGTTTATCTATTTCGCATGTTTGTGCGCGCTCTTCAACTGAGCTTCTGAATCAGACAGCAATGTTCGCGGTTTATTTGTGTATTATAGCATATAAGAAAAAACGACTGGTATTCGCGTTTTCACTTGTACGCGGTCAGTAAAATGCAATGCTACATCTCAAAATTGTGATCACGAACAGCGCCTACGCGTTGCTGCAACGCAAGTCGTGTACGCGTACATAAGGGAAAGCCGCGATTTGTTCGCGTTCATCGCTTTTACGATAGTGAACTGCGTTATAAAAGAACAACCCAGGTGTACACACCTAAAGTGGACTCGCGCATAAGTTGAAGTGGTGTGCCCATGTAACAATGAGGAGTAATATGTTATATTTAAAATAAGAACAGCTTAGAGTGGGGGGTTCGGGGGCGGCAGCCTGTAAACTTAGGCTTAGTGTATGTCTCATACAAGAACCTAATGTTAGGCTTATTGTATCGAGAACGACATGGCATGCATTACACTTTGGCCCCTCAAGGTTACCTTGGCCTTATAGTATGTTAAGGCATTGACTTAGCTGCCCATGTCGGAGC
The DNA here is from genome assembly GCA_030248225.1 of Trileptium ribeirensis. Taxonomy (NCBI): domain Eukaryota; kingdom Metazoa; phylum Nematoda; class Enoplea; order Enoplida; family Thoracostomopsidae; genus Trileptium; species Trileptium ribeirensis. The sequence continues at coordinate 21,768 of JASANE010011491.1, forward strand.
CCGGTAGGTATCTTCTAAAAATAGTTTTTAAATTCGTCCAGGATTTTATGGAATTGACTTTCGGAAGACATCTAAATATTAATGTAATTTTTAATTAAATTTATCGTTTAATTTTAACGAGTTTTAAAGTTAAAAAAACATTATTAGGAAGGCTATTATAACCTCTAGATTTTCGAATAATTTTAAAAGCATAACAATCTGTCAAATCCCATTACTGAATTATTAATATGAGTATATCTCAAAATATGACTGTAAATTATTCGACGAACGACCGAGTTGAATAAACTACTGCTGAAGTTTGGGAAATTGCAAACTTTGAAATTGAAATCATTTCTTCTGTCATATAGTGTTATATTCGTATTACTCAATTGCTTTAAAATAATCGGTTTCCACACTGCTAATCAACATGGTGTAAAATCTCACACAAACTTCAACCTAATGTTCAGCGATGAACATTTACATTCCGAGGAAACACAAAACTGTGTTTATATCGTTTCTATTTCGTCGTATCAGTTACCGGCGCAACAAAACAGCAAGGATTATCGTGGTAAAAAAATTTAGATTTTTACTACCATTTTGTACGACACCCAACATAACGAGAGATTATAATAGTAATGGCATACAGTCACGGACAAAAGCAAGTGCAAAAACAAACGCTGACGGTTGAAATTGCGATTATCTGCGTCCGGACGCAATTTCGTCCGGCCACGTTTAATCAAGCACATGAAATTCTGTCCGCCCATGTCAGCGCTTACTTTTGTCCGTGATTGTTGGTTTCGAATGGACGTGGGCATAACTACTGGATCCCGTAAATGGAGGTTGTATTTGCAACCCATATTCAAAGAATATAGAATTTTATTTGTCTGAAAATCGACGGTTGAGGTATTTTAGACTAAAATAAATTCAAAAAAGCAAATTTGTAAAAAAATAAAAAATGACAAACTTACTAAAGTCAAGAACATGCAAATCGGACTGATCGACTAAATCAGGATCACCGGTAACTAAAAGATTCATATGTGTGTCAGCATTTGGATCACGTGGGCTAAAATTAATAAAATAACATCAGCGGCTACGGTGCCTACCAGAAATTGCAGTTGCATTTCCAATAAACAGACTTTGAGCGGAGATCGAACACTTCTCGAACACCAGAAGATCTTATCTTCGATAACTTAAGTTTTTTATGATATTAACAGCTTTTTTAATATTTGCAATATTTCAATTTCTATGACATTGTCATTTCAACGTTCGATCATATTTTACATGTATACAATCGAACTCGTACAACAGGATCATCGAACGAAGTTCAAAGTAAATTTACAATTTTCGAATGAACAACACGCAGTAATTATATCTTACAGGGACTGAAATAATACTATAATCGAATAAAAACTTTCCGCTCAGGCTTATTGAACAGCACACAGTAATTATATCTTACAGGGACTGAAATAATACTATAATCGAATAAAAACTTTTCGCTCAGGCTTATTGAACAGCACACAGTAATTATATCTTACAGGGACTGAAATAATACTATAATCGAATAAAAACTTTTCGCTCAGGCTTATTGAACAGCACACAGTAATTATATCTTACAGGTACTGAAATAATACTATAATCGAATAAAAACTTTTCGCTCAGGCTTATTGAACAGCACACAGTAATTATATCTTACAGGGACTGAAATAATACTATAATCGAATAAAAACTTTTCGCTCAGGCTTATTGAACAGCACACAGTAATTGTATCTTACAGGGACTGAAATAATACTATAATCGAATAAAAACTTTTCGCTCAGGCTTATTGAACAGCACACAGTAATTATATCTTACAGGGACTGAAATAATACTATAATCGAATAAAAACTTTTCGCTCAGGCTTATTGAACAGCACACAGTAATTATATCTTACAGGTACTGAAATAATACTATAATCGAATAAAAACTTTTCGCTCAGGCTTATCTAAAAATACTTTTTGCTAACCAATTACGCGAGAGGAAGTGGCCGCACAGCTTTTGACAAACACTTGACGTAAAAACTGTATATATATATAATTTATAGTAATAAAATCTTCAAATAGATTATGACTTCTACAATAATTAATAACAAACGCCGGACACAACGAACATATCACCAGGAGTTTGTTTTGTTTCAAAATTGTCGGTGTGTGTTACACTGGGAGAAAATGCCAAAGTGTAGGCGAACAATATTTCACAGTCAATTGCGAGAATAACTACGCTTTATATCAAAATTAAAACTGGCTAAAGAGACAAAATTTGGCTACCCGAAACAGACTCACCCAGTTCATGTCCGCTTGACTAAACTTTCAGCGAAGGAAGAAGCCAGTGTATTAAATCTGACGTCGCCATTTAGGGCCCCGGCAAGTATTTTCACCTTGCCGAGCCCCACAGTTAATGGCCCAGATACTTTTCTGCACGTATAAATTTACCGAATTTTTTGATGGGCTACAAAATGCACGAATTTTTCCCTATCTTGAACAAGACCCCCATTTTCCCTGCCAAAAATTGCTAAAATTTCCTTTTGTATGTAATCACAATAATTGTAATCATTATGCGTTTGACGTTCTCTAACAGTTAGAATTCTTTATGGTCCCCCATCTGACCTAGGGGTCCCTCAGATGAACTGCAGGTTTAGCGCCCCATGTATTTTCCGCTCCCCCTTCCGAACTCAGGAACTCCCAGGTATAATTTTGCTTGTTTAGAGAATCCAGTAATTTACCACTGTACAAGTCATTTTTGAAAAATCTACAAACATTTCAATAGACTGTTTTCTCGGTTACTTATTTGACTCAATTTACACAGTTTTGGACCAAATTGTCGACATTTCATGGTAATATTCCATTTACCTGGGTTTTTAGCCGCGGGTATCTTACATTTATTTTGAAGAACAAACAATTGAGAATGGACGTTTATGTGGGGAAAAATAAAGAAGCCTGTACTTTCGGCGAGTATTTAACCAAGAAACCAATACCACTTTTACCGGGTTCCGGCTGGGTCCCACAAACAGGGGTCACAAATTCGTTGCCAATAGTGACGAACAACTTAATGTTAAATATTTTAAGCAGAACTATGTCACACTAATGTGCAATTTTATTCACTTGAAAGCAAAATTTTGTTTTCATTTAATTTCCATAGGTAGCACTGCATTTTTCGTTGCCGATCAAGAATCTCGGTGTCAGGATTTGATCTCTGAAGCACAGATCGCTTTAAAGGCGGAGGTCATCACCAGGGTATGCACTCGCTGCTCGTGCTTCCCCTTATTCCTGTTGTTAATGAATACGTCCAAGTGGACAAAACATTCACCAACCAAGTCAAATGTAACAACTATCCAATTCAAAGCGTATTATCATTGTAAATATTTTTTGGTCCTTCGATAATTTTTGGACAAAAACTAAAAGCAATTTGGAACAAAACATACTGCGTTGCTTTTACTATATTGTCGTAGGCGTAGACCTATAGATTTTTACCAAAATTTAAAATTTCTATGCAGCAAAAATGATCAAGGCCTATAAATTAGCTAAACCCTTTCCTGGATTTTTTTTTCAAAAAATTTAGGCTTCCGCCCCGTTAAAACACTGATCCCGGACAAAAAATTCCCTGTTACCCCGCACACATCAATAGGATGAATTCACAACAACAACCAAACACTTTTTCAATACCGTGTGTAGCAATTTGTAATCGAACTATATTTACATTTAAAATCATATTATTAGTCGTGTCCAATATTAGACCAAAACGTTCACACGTGTTAGGGTAATGAAAAATTCCTGTTAACAGCAACTTTCCAAACTCCTCTGAATCTAGTAGATTCAGAGGAGTCGCACACCGTCTAAACAGTACCTTGTGCCACCAAACAGGAACAACCGACCGTTGACAAAAATACTACAATGACGTCGACGCGGCTGCGGTCCCAACCCATTTGCTTTGATTTCAGTCCACAGTGAGGTTGCTAAAATTTTGCATCGTTCAATAAAACACAGAGAATAGCTGATCCAAAGCATACTAGCATTGTCAGTCGCTCCGTCTGACCAAGTTACCGAGTTACACATAACACTACGTAGTAGTCAAAGGCATAAACAATATTCGCTAACGTTAACAACAGAATTATTATGTGATTTGTTTGGAATATTTCATGAATTTTTACTATAATTTTATTAAAATACAGTACAAATTAACTAAGCCCTGAAAAACTACAACCCCTGCGGCAACTGTGTTAAGGTTGATTTTTTAGTTTTCTAAAAATAGGGAACGCTGGCTGACCGGCTTAGGTATACAACCAGGGTTTAAGCTTGTGTGTGTACTTCACAGACCAGATTAGACCGCAATAATGCTTTCATTGTCATTATTCAAGAGGGTACAGTAGAGTGAACTAAACGTGAGTTTAGAAGCTATAATAGGAGCTTTTCAGGCATCTAAATTGCAAAAATCGATACAAATATTTTGGTTTGACATTGGTAGTTCTTTCCGGCAATGGGAAAAAGTAGTCTATTTCCGGCGTTTGTCTAAATGGTCGATTATAATAGTGATTTTTTTTTCATTTCATTCCCTGGCCTCGTTTTCACGAGGCTAAATCGCCACGGCATTGCTGGTCAAAGCTAAATCCATTCGCAAAAAACACTGAGAAAAAAATTAATATGGCATAAAGACACGTACGTCGTGGAAGAAAATGCATGATACTGATATAGTCATTTAATCCGGCAGTACGGCTTTTCCTCTACGTGGTGAAAGACGAGTGGAAATGGGCGCGATTACAGTGTCTGCAAACATTAGCCAAGTGCTGATAATTTTTATCCAAGTATTACATCAGCTTTGATTGGGAAATCTAAGATCTTAGAACGGCAATTGATAGCTTTTTTGTACTGACGTGTTTCAGCTTATGTTTCTACTACTGAAGATGAGCAAGTGTATGAAGCCTGCTTTGCAATTTTTTTCAAATGTCATAAATAATCATAGCTAGGCCAATGGATTTTCGCATTTTTATTTGACGCTTAAGAGAATACAATGGTGCACCTGGGTTTCTGTTTTTGCGTCTCGAATGATTGTCTGCTCGAAATCTCACCGAATGCACGCTGATGAAAAACATTTTTAACCATATGTGGCCCACATTTTATATCACAGTTAAAAATACAGATTCCTCGTATCCAAAGCTACAACTTTGCTATGCAACAAATATTTGTTTGAGCAGCAGCAGAACGCTTTTTATACTTCGGACCAACCAAAATACAAATATATCACAAAACATGAAATTTACGAAATTTTTATCCAACAAGTTGAAAGTAAACGATATGTGTTTACAGATGATGTGTATCCTTATAAACGTATTAGTTTCGTTGTTGTAGACGTGTACTACTTGCTAATTCCAACATAAAAAATCCATCCAACAAAATTAATCCATATTTGCGAGTAAATCTCGAACGCTTTTTGAACAAATTCAACAAACGCACTAAAAATGTCGAACGCAACTCGAGCAAAATTTATTTGAAACCTCTCCCGTACTTATTTTTACGATGATTGCACGCTGGGAATGTTGTCCGGGATTCCGATATGGGAGAAGGGGCTGACGCATAATGTTTGGCTGCTGACCCCTATTGGCAACCTCCCCTTCCCTCGAAAAATTTTTATCCTCAACCAACGTCTGGTGCAATTTCAGCGAATTCTGGTTTTTTGCCCATCTCAGTCGCAAAATGCAGTAATACTGATTCAGACATGTATATGTACCTGGACAAATATATGTAAATGTGCAGATATAATAAATTATATTAATATAAACATACATAGTATATAAAACGTTTGCCCCCCAATTGACCTTCTCCTTTCCGGACTTGACCCCGAAGGCCCCCATTGTCAAAGGCTCGCCAGAACCCGAAACAAACTGAGGCGTCTAACACAAATGTCGTAAGAGAGCACATGGTATTATCCAGGCAGGACTAACCCGGATCAAAGCAGTGAAGTGTGTTAAAGTGTTGTTTCGTGAGACCATTGTATCCTCCGAAAATATAGAGCTTATCGTCGTGGCTAACTGAAAAAAAGAAAACATCGATTTGAAGATGAAAAATGAACAACTTCACATGACTGCAATATAACAAGGGAGTGTCTAAATCAAACGCAATTACAATAATACATCTCTAAATGCATCGGAAACAAACGGTGAGTTCACGCGGTCAAAGTTTCAGCTAAAATTTGAGCACGTTCTGTTCGCTCATTTTTTTCCTTTTTTGTGAATATAAACGTGTTAACACAGTTCAAAATTTCGAACAACAAAACATTATCAGAAAATATATTTATATTTAAAAAACGAAATATAGCAAACAGAGTGTTGGCATGTCCTCAGTGGGGGACCCCCACTTTCCAAATCCCCCATATTCTTGAGATTTTCCCCCATGTCCGTTCTCCCACTCTGCCGAAACTCCCCATGTTCAACTAATTCCAAAAATTTTTTTATCTGAAAATTTATATTTTTTGTTTGCAAGTTGTTTTTTAAACATTAATTACCATTATTTATAATGTTAAAATATCGTTTTTAGCTTGAAATTACATTCACGGTAGTAAAACTGCATAAAAATATGAGAATATTTAGTATTTTTAAGCAAAATTTATCCCCATTTTTAATTTCCTCCCGGGAATGAACATGTGGGACTCTGTAGTCCCCCAATTTTCGGAGGACTGTGGACAGGACAGTAGTTTACATTCCAATTTTTCATCATCGCAATTTTCCAAGTGTTCAATTACAGCTGGAGCTAAATTTTAATAGATTTGTTTTTAATTTTAAGCTCCAAATTTTGCGCTCAACATTTTACACAATATGTGAACGTACCATAGCAACAGAAAACCCATTTAGGTACGAATCAGGGAGTAACCGGAATTCCGGTTCCGGCGAAAATCGTGTTCCGGTTGCGGTTCCGGCAAAGGGCAAAAACCATTCCGGTTTAAAAATTTTGTTTGAAATTTTCCACGTTTTTTGCTTCATCCTGTAATCCAAACATATGTAATATATATTATACAATGATCAAGCTCCAATACAACCAAGGAAAAGAAAAGATTAAGTACCCAATTTGCCGTGTGAAACGTAAGTAGGGTGCATAATTTGAGCAGGAATTTTTCATAATAACCTGCAGGAGTTTGTTAAATCAAAGCCAGGTTGATACTTGTAGCAGCTATTTTACACATCCAGAAGTCTGTGGGATACGTTTGAATTAAACCGGTCCAACCCGGTAACAGAGTATGGGTTACGCAGAAGTACTTAGGGTATGCTTGGTTAACATAAATTACGTCAAGCACCCGCCAGTGCGCTTGTAAATTTAGTAAATCAGTCCAAATTGAAGTAAACTAGCGTTATCTGCAACGCAGCTAGAAACTGCTTTCTTGGCAATGAACTGTATGTATTGAAACTGTGCGAGCAGCATCTCAATGTGTCTCATTTATAGCATTCTGATTAGAAAGTTATTAGGGAACGACCGAATACCTAATTTCACCGAATACCGAATATTCGGCCAAATACCGAATAGTTGTTCGCAACACCTATGTATGATGAGAAATCTATAAATCTATAACTCTATAAATCCACCACTGTATGTACGTGCACCATGCAACAGGTCGTTTTATGTTGTGTTGCTGAGTCAGCGATAGTTTTTGTTCGATGAATTTTTTTGCTTTGTGCTCTCGTTTGCTAGGTTGAAGTATAATTTTGTTTTTTATTGATTTTTTATAACTCCATTATCTGGGGAACGGCGATAATTTGTGCGTGAAGTCATATCGTTAAAAAAAGAGCGGCTCAGTGCGTGGTGTTCGGGGGCGGTAGACTTAGAATTAGGCTTATGTAGGTATGTAGAACGGCATAGCATGATGTCTCACTTCACATTCACGATGTGTCAAAGAAAACGAACAAATCCTGCTGCATTTAGACCACAAAGTATTAATTTCGCAACTATTATGGCAGCGAGATAGTGCACGGCTGATGAAAAACATAACTGTGGTGATCAGAACATTCGATCCGGCTGCGAACTGAATTGATGAGTCTCAAACGCATCTTGTCTTGTCAAAGTTGCAACACGTTGGACGTATTTAGCGGTTTGCAGCATAATTATCAGGACTCCGGCCGTAAAATTAGGATATCTGGTGGGCAGATTTTGACTCTATTTTTCAACTAACAGCGGCCAGTCAACTATTCGGTATTTGGCCGAATATTGCCAACTATTCGGCCGAATACCGAATATTCGGTCGTTCCCTAAAATTTATCATCATGATCAAACTGACGGGCACTGTTTGTCCAACGCTAGCCTAAACAGTGTCTCTGACCACTGATCAGAAAATTACCTTCTATCTCTTATTTTCTCTTAGAATCATATAAACCAATAACTTTAAGTTTCTTACAGAAGAACATGCAACAAACGTATGTGCAGTAAAGGGAGGCGACTGGAGACAGAGCGAAAGTGTGTATTCTACGCTCTAAGCTTTGTAAGCACATTCGATTTGACGCAGTATACGCAATGGTGTATAGTGGAAGACATTTTTTGCTCTGAATGTCCTAAAACTGACATATTTGATCGATAAATAAACACTATTAGCTTCCTCAGTCTCTTTAAAGTTTCAGAAAGACAATAATACCATCGCAATACATTAGGTTTAATGTAAAAGTTATTTTTAATGAATTTTAAATCCACTATAGCTTCATTTCTTCAGTCATCTGTTTTACTATATATAAATTTCGAAGACCAGGTTCCGGTTTAAATGGACGGTTCCGGTTGCTGGTTCAAGTAAATTTCGGTTCCGGTTATTTCACTGGTACGAATTCATACCCGTAAGTAAACGAACAAAATAATTTAAAAATATTCCATAATAAACATAAAAAATGCTCTAAAAATATCTCATAAAATAAATAAAAAATGCTAGAAAAACATATCATAATAAAAATTTAAAATGCTCAAAAATTATTTCATAATAAAATAAAAAATGCACAAAAAATATTTAATAATAAAAAATGCTCCAAAAATATTTCATAATAAAAATAAAAAATGCTTGAAAAATATTTCATAATAAAATTAAAAATGCTCCAAAAATACTTTATAATAAAATTAAAAATGCTCCAAAAATATTTCATAATAAAAAAATAAAATGCTGGAAAAATATTTCATGCTAAAACTTAAAAAATATTAGTAAAAAAACAAAAATGCTCTTATCGCATCTTACAACGATAACCATTACTAAAATGTTTTTATTTGGTAAGGAGACATTGTTCAGCAACAGCTATTTTCAAGTGAAAGAATGCTCTGTGTCCAATGGCACGCACAGTAATCGAAATGTCGCATCGCACAAAAAAATTTGAAGGGTTTATCAAAAGAATGGTTTCCTAAATACATTTTTTTAAAGGAACACGCTTCAATTAACGTGTGTCCTGTAAGAGTCAAGAAAAAACGGTTTTATTTGAATTTTTTTGGGTTTAGCGAGGTAGAATGTTTTTCAAATAAGACACGACACGCTTTTAAAATTAATGTATGTCGTGTACAAGCCAAGAAAAACGGGTTTTGTTTAATTTTTCGGCTTAGTGCGGTGAAAATAGTTTTGCAATATGACAGAGCACGCTTCGATAATCAGTTAATGTGTGTCGTTTACAAGTCGAGAAAAAGCGGGTTTTCTTTAATTTTTTATTATGATATGTTTTTCTAGCATTTTTATTTATTTTATGAGATATTTTTAGAGCATTTTTTATGTTTATTATGAAATATTTTTTTTAAATTATTTTGTTCGTACTTATGGATATGCAAAACAGTAAGTGAAATAGTTACGGAACCCGAAATTGGAAAATTCACAAAAATTTCTCAAAATTATGTAGTAAAACAGATGACTGGAAGAAGAGTGAAGCTATCATGGATTTAAAATTCATTAAAAATAACTTTTACATTAAACCTAATGTATTGCGATGGTATTATTGTCTTTCTGAAACTTTAAAGAGAGTACAAGAAAGCTAATAGTATTTATTTATCGATCAAATATGTTGGTTTAACAATGTTCACCACTATACACCGTTTATTATATACATCAAATCAAATGTGCTTACAAAGCTTAACAGTAAATACACACTTTTCACTCTGTCCAGTCGCCTCCTTACACATACGTTTCTTGCATGTTACTGTAAGAAAACTTAAACTTATTGTTTAGTTATTAAGAGAAAAAGAGATAGAAGTTGAGTTCTGAATCAGTGGTCAAAGACACTGTTTAGGGGACAAACAGTACCCCGTCCACTTTCATCATGATGATAAATTTTAGGGAACGACCGAATATTCGGTATTCGGCCGAATAGTTCGTATTCGGCCAAAGTGTATAGTTAATTGGCCGCTGTTAATAGAGTCAAAATGCCCCACAATTGTCCTACGGCCCCGGAATTGTGATAATTATGCTGCAAACCGCTACAAATCGTCCAACATATTCAACTTTGAGAACAAGATGCCGTTTAAAACTCATCAATTCAGTTCGCAGCCGGATGGATGTTCTGATCACAGCTATGTTTTCCATCAGCCGTGCGTTGGCTCCGTAATAGTTGCCGAAATTAATACTTTGTGGTCTAAATGCAGCAGGATTTGTTCGTTTTTCTTTGACGCATGAGACATATACCGTTCTACCGTGCTCTCATAAGCCCTCGTCCCGCGCGCACTGACTTAACGATATGACTTCACGCAGCGCGAGACCGCGTTCCCCCAGAATAATGGAGTTATAAAAAATCAAAATAAAAAACAAAATTAACTTCAACCTAGCAAAACGAGAGCACAAAGCGAAAAAATTCATCGAACAACTTATCGCTGACTCACCGACACAACAACATAAAACAACCTGTTGGCGTGGCGCTAAACATGCAAGTTCAATATGGTGTTATCGATTTCTCATCATACATCGTGTTGCACGACTATTCGGTATTTGGGGCCTATTAGGGTGAAATTCGGTCGTTTCCAAATGTTCAGAATGCTATAATGAGAACGCATTGAGATGCTGCTCGCACACAGTTTCAATACATACCGTTCATTGCCAAAAGCAGTTTCTAGCTGCGTTGCAGATAACGCTAGTTTACTTCAATTTGGACTAATTTCTACTAAATTTACAAGCGCGGGAAATTTGGGTCCTCATTTTATGTTAACCGAGCGTACCCTAAGTACTTTCTGCGTAACCCCCTACTCTGTTACCGGGTTGGACCGGTTTAATTAAACATATCCACAGACTTCTCGATGCCTAGAATGGTGCTACGAGCCATCAACCTGGCTTTGATTAACAAATTCCTGCAGGTTTGTTATGAAAATTCCTGCTCTGCACCCTACGTTTCCGCGCGCAAAATCGGGTACTTAATCTTTTCTTTTCCTTGGTTGTATTGGAGCTTGATCATTGTATAATATATATTACATATGTTTGGATTACAGATGGAACAAAAAATAAAAATTTAAAGATTTTGAGCGCCCGTTTTTTGCCGGAACCGGCAACAAAACACATTTTTCGCCGGAAGTTACCGGAAATTCCGGTTACTCCTGATACAGTACCTAAATGGGTTTTCCTGTTGCTATGGGTCACATATTGTGTAAAATGTTAGCGCAAAATTTGAACTGAATTCAAAAACAAATCTTTATTAAGAGAAATTTTCAGCTCCAGTGTAATTGAACATGAGTTGGATGTAAACTACTGCTCCCTGTCCCAGTCCTCCCGAAAATTGGGGGGACTACGGAGTCCCACATGTTCCCGATTTCCCGGGAGGAAATTAAGAAAATAAGAATAATATCTTAGAGAGAATTTGCCAAGGAGAGTTTTTAACATTATAAATAATGGTAATTAATGTTTAAAAAAACAACTTGCAAACAAAAAATATGAATTTTCAGATAAAAAAATTTTTGGAATTAGTTGAAACATGCGGGGAGCTTCGGCAGAGTGGGGAAAAAAAACGAACATGGGAAAATTTCAAGAGAATATGGGTGGT
>JASANE010011492.1:0-12221 GCA_030248225.1 Trileptium ribeirensis
AATATGTTGCTTACTGAAAAGCATGTCATCTATTGTGGAAGCTTTGCGTTAGGTCATCAACGTGTTGGATTTTACAGGCTTGCTTAATACTGCCGTGGGGATTTGGATATCCAAGTCGCTTTTTTGTCAATTTTTCTTCAACAACTGTACCAAATTTATAATCAAACAGATTCGAAGGTTACAGAAAAGGATTTGTGCGAACTGGACGGCTAGAAACTTTTTGCAGCTATTGCTTCGATGCCGAAATGACACAAGCTTTCTTGGTTAGAATAGAACTTTTGTTTAGGTAGATGATTTACAACTATCTGCTTGGTACGGATTTGTTTAAATCTGCAAGTCACCGTTTTATCCAGCTCTAACAGCGCTATGGCACACACAGTGTAACTTATAAAGCGCTATGGCACACACAGTGTACCTTGGAAGTATGACAAAGCTATATTTGGTGACAATTGGTTTTGTTTTAGCATTACCCGATAACTTTTAAAATTTTGCATGAGACAGTCCCTACTGGTTAAGGTGCCGGTTACCAGAAATTACCTATGCTGACCTAACCTAACATATCAAGGCGCGAGCTTAACAGCTATCGGATTAAGCGCATCGGCTCATCGGACACCTACTGGCACCGATCAATTCTGAATTCTGCTCGAACTACTACTAAATCTGGTGCTTTGACGGACTTAAATCTTAGACCACTTACGCAATTACGCAAACTCGGCTCGAATTTGCACTTCCGAATTGTGCAACTAATCATTTGTATGTTTAAGCTTACGGAATTGACCCGACAATTCTTAGACTAACGGCGGATGTACCTTTTTAACTGCGGGAACATTCTGGAGACCGACATCCAATTACAAAATTCTGCAAAAAGTACTTCTCAGATAGATTCTAGAGTTAAACGACAGAAACGTGCACATTTATTTATTGGACTATAAATTTTTACAGTTAATTGGATACAACGTTACGAAAGCTTTTTATTCCAGCTGATTCAGTGTTACCTTTTAGCAATCGCCAGCATAACGCACGTTTTCTACTAACGACTCATAGCTGTACAATTGAATATTGGTTGAAGCTGGATTTTCAAAATGCTATTGTTTGACAACTTGTTCATGTCCAAGATCAAAGTGATCCTAATTGATCTTATAATCCGTTTGACAACTTGTTCATGTCCAAGATCAAAGTGATCCTAATTGATCTTATAATCCGTTTGACAACTTGTTCATGTCCAAGATCAAAGTGATCCTAATTGATCTTATAATCCGTTTGACAACTTGTTCATGTCCAAGATCAAAGTGATCCTAATTGATCTTATAATCCGTTTGACAACTTGTTCATGTCCAAGATCAAAGTGATCCTAATTGATCTTATAATCCGTTTGACAACTTGTTCATGTCCAAGATCAAAGTGATCCTAATTGATCTTATAATCCGTTTGACAACTTGTTCATGTCCAAGATCAAAGTGATCCTAATTGATCTTATAATCCGTTTGACAACTTGTTCATGTCCAAGATCAAAGTGATCCTAATTGATCTTATAATCCGTTTGACAACTTGTTCATGTCCAAGATCAAAGTGATCCTAATTGATCTTATAATCCGTTTGACAACTTGTTCATGTCCAAGATCAAAGTGATCCTAATTGATCTTATAATCCGTTTGACAACTTGTTCATGTCCAAGATCAAAGTGATCCTAATTGATCTTATAATCCGTTTGACAACTTGTTCATGTCCAAGATCAAAGTGATCCTAATTGATCTTATAATCCGTTTGACAACTTGTTCATGTCCAAGATCAAAGTGATCCTAATTGATCTTATAATCCGTTTGACAACTTGTTCATGTCCAAGATCAAAGTGATCCTAATTGATCTTATAATCCGTTTGACAACTTGTTCATGTCCAAGATCAAAGTGATCCTAATTGATCTTATAATCCGTTTGACAACTTGTTCATGTCCAAGATCAAAGTGATCCTAATTGATCTTATAATCCGTTTGACAACTTGTTCATGTCCAAGATCAAAGTGATCCTAATTGATCTTATAATCCGTTTGACAACTTGTTCATGTCCAAGATCAAAGTGATCCTAATTGATCTTATAATCCGTTTGACAACTTGTTCATGTCCAAGATCAAAGTGATCCTAATTGATCTTATAATCCGTTTGACAACTTGTTCATGTCCAAGATCAAAGTGATCCTAATTGATCTTATAATCCGTTTGACAACTTGTTCATGTCCAAGATCAAAGTGATCCTAATTGATCTTATAATCCGTCTTTTATTTGTAAAAGATAAAGACTCGTTTGCACCGACCATATCAATATACGATTTCGCGCAGATTTGCACAACTCATATTTATCAGATTTTCTCAACAACGGTTAGACGTTTTCCTTATTGCGATTTGTCAGGGATGTTCTGAGGTTGTCTTTGAGATCGATGGAATTCCTTGAATTTGGTTTCGAGGTCGTATATGAGCAAAACTCAGTGTTGTTTATTCGGTAACAACTTAAATTTTACTCACTTTTGGATGGGGTTTTGTTCATTTATCTGACGGTATTTAAGTTCCGCTTGTTTACCAACTTTGGCAAATTTTATAAATATAAAGATTTTCTTAACAAATTCGGATTTTGAGCATTTTGTCCGTAGCACGTTGACCAATCTGAGATCCCCCAATCTCATTTACCCTGAATAAACTAGGTCCTTAAGGACATCCTTAGAAATTAGGCTTGCAAGGCAAAAATAAACGTTTCAAACGGTTTGCTATACTGACATATCCAGCTCGCATTGTTGTATCCTATGTGGAGTTACGTTAAAACTTCTCGTTGTTATTTCAACTCTGGTTCCTAGTTTTGTTAACTTATATATAGATACTAACACGGATTTGCCTTTTCGTTTTAATACACTCACCCAATTTTATTTTACTGGTACCCAACATACTAGATGATATATGTGAGATGAATAAAACAAAGCTATACATAAATTATACAAATTTCCATGTTAAGGATCTACTTTAGGCAATTTTATAAGTGATAATTTTATGTCGACAAAACTGAGTGCTTGTAACGTATGGTCGCTAAAGCGTAACGTTTAAGAAAGATACATCGAACACGTAACCCAATCTTAGTCTGTTAGCTTTTCTGGACGACACTTAAATATCTGTTGTTTGATGTTCCAATGAACAGTTTTATTAATTGAAAACAAGGATTACTTAAAAAGTTTAACACTATAAAAGAAGCAATTCAAACGTCTCAGTCTATCTACTCTTTAGCTTCATGTAAATTCGGCTTGACACTAGGTACACCTGCCATATTAAAATTTTCATAGAGTTACCACCATTCTAAGTGCTAATTAGTTTGTCCAATGGCTTTATGAATTCACTTGCTAAGAACGAAGGTTGGATTTGGAGTTTAGAGAACTCGGTTGTAAAATTTATTAAACGTCACTTCATAGGCTATTTGATACAACAGAGCAAACAGAGACTAAGTGCAATTTTTAATACCAAATCAACAACGTCTCCTAATTCAATGATTAATACCAAGTTAAATTTATGCGGTCACTGCCATACTCACCGAAACAATATTTTGTACTCAACACTTTACAGCAACATTCTTCAAACTTACATTATTTTCAATAGAGTTCATATATAATCGACGAATCAAATATTCTAGGGTGAATTATCAATACACGTGACATAAGTTTTTGTTCCCATTTGAAGTATTTTGATTTGAAAACATTGCCTAACATTCTCGCACGTCTTACGAAATTACAAACGATTCAGGCTATATTTTTAAGGCCATTCGTATTAACAAATTTTGATAAACTTTTTATTTAAAGTTATGCGTAGAACTTTTACAGAAGTTTAAGTTTCCAAAATCAAATGCACTGATTGATTGCCTTTATGAAATTTTCCCAATGCTCTATGCGCTATATCAATATTATACATATTCGGTGTGATTAGGTATGATATGATTTGGTGTTCTATAATTCTGGTACTACATGATAGCGAAGATATAAGTGGTCACATTTGCTGGATCTTGTTATGACAGTACGTGGCATACTTTGTTTGGTCAAAATATATAGTAGAAGCATATACATGTATTCTTGATTTAATTACCTGTGATCGCCAATAGTGGCTTTTCGGACGTCCCACTGTGCACGTATAGCACCAACACATAATCCATACAAAGCTGTGTCCGAACAAAAAAATCAATGTAAATGCTAATATAGCAAATACAAAGCAAAACATGTTGAGTGAGAAAGTGTCAGAGAACCCGACCAATCTCTATGGAAAGAAAAACAGAATATCTCGACCGATCATTGTGCAAAGGTCTACTGCACTTTTTTGATACTTATTCCCGAAACCCTCTTGGCCTCTAAATTTCCTGATTGGCTGGTGGCGAAGTAGCGAAGCTACTCACGGCAACTCTTTCTGATTTAATACTTATTAAGTTAATAGCATTAACTCTGTGCTCTATTAACAAACTCCGATGCTTTCTGATTTAATACTTAAAGTTAATAGCATTAACTCTGTGCTCTATTAACAAACTCCGATGCTTTCTGATTTAATACTTAAAATTAATAGCATTAACTCTGTGCTCTATTAACAAACTCCGATGCTTTCTGATTTAATACTTAAAGTTAATAGCATTAACTCTGTGCTCTATTAACAAACTCCGATGCTTTCTGATTTAATACTTAAAATTAATAGCATTAACTCTGTGCTCTATTAACAAACTCCGATGCTTTCTGATTTAATACTTAAAGTTAATAGCATTAACTCTGTGCTCTATTAACAAACTCCGATGCTTTCTGATTTAATACTTAAAGTTAATAGCATTAACTCTGTGCTCTATTAACAAACTCCGATGCTTTCTGATTTAATACTTAAAGTTAATAGCATTAACTCTGTGCTCTATTAACAAACTCCGATGCTTATTCTAGAAACTTCCATGTTCTCAGACAATAGTTAAACACAATTCCATCAGGCTTAACCAGAGTGTACCGTAAGAATACCGTGTTTCATGTATATTTTTAAACTATCAATTCCAAGAATTGACGATCACACAAACCACTAAAATCGACGCATTATACTTTGTTGGTTATCGTTTTCAGCACCACACAATACATGCATTAATAAATAAAATCAACTACCGAGACACAACATATTGCAGTAAAATTGTCGTGCAGACAGCAATGCATAGCAAAAGGAGCAGCATCAAAATCCGAGACAAACTTTGTCGGTTGTTTGCAGATTGTAACAAGTCGCCGTACATAATACTTTTAATACTGTTAGCTTTGCTGGCTATAAAGTATAGAACAATAGACGTACCCTACGTGGTAGAATAAATAGCAACAGTGCTTCGTAAATAAACAACCAAGAAAATACAACCCAAGACACGACACATATACTGTGATGTGTAATCTTTGATATTTCGTAGATACCATTTTCTTTGTGACATCTATTTGTACTATAGTTAAATTTATTCAGGTGTCCAGTTCAGCAGTAGAAAAGCGTTGTTCTCTTGCCGTTGACTTTTGCTTGATCGCGGTCTCCCCTTAAACGATAGTCCAAGAACCTCATTTCAATTTTTTCCAGCATCGATAAACGTCTGCTCCACGGATAGGGACCGCAACAATTGCGTTTCAACTAAACCTACTAAAGGAAGTTTAAAATTTTTATCTAGGACATCCGCATGTCATGCCTAAATCTCAGCCGACCTAGAAATGTCTTCTAACTACTAACAGGCGCGAGTACATCTTTTTTCAAGTCTATTCGCGTCCACTTACACAACGCTATCGGTATCTAGCCTTAGTGCACTTTTCCTCCTCTGTATTTGACACTTTATTTGCTTATTCGTTTCGCCTGCCACAAAGCCTAACTAAAACGGGAAAGGTTTTTTAATTGCCGATGCTACAATGATGCGAGCAGCTTACATAAATGCTCACACATTTCTTATTCTGCACAGCTCAATGTTTTTCCAACTCTGAGCCCGTACGCATGACATGACTACAAATGATATATTCTGAAACGCTTTGCCTGATAGTTCAAGTATTACAAACTAAAACACGTATTCATAATTGTATCCTATACGCGGTTTCCAATTTAGTTTAGAAATAAGATATTTACTGATCAAATCAGTAGCTTTTCTATTGGCTTAATGGGGAAGACTTGGACAATACGGCATACCACATACGAGCAGCTTAAAAGCTTAGCAACGGTGCCGATATTTAACTTTAATAAGCCAGGCCCTACGGGGTAAGAAAACTGTAACGAGCGTTAAAATACCACTGTGACTTACGTAGCAAATATCGAGCGTAACTACCTCTAATGTATATCTGCGGATACTATGCCGGTGACTACTTCCCGGCTTACAATAATCACGTTTCAGCAGCTAAAGTCAGAGAATATATGTTCATTTTCTTCAAAATATTGTTCCGACACTGATGAACACATAGTGCCCTAAGTGGCCAATGTTCCATATGTTAGGTCGTGATACTCAAATTTTCATGTATCTTAAGTGTCATACTTACACTATGACAGACCTCGAAATCTGATTTATTACCCTTTTATTTATTTATTTATTATTATTTATTATTATTATTTATTTATTATTATTATTTATTTATTTATTATTATTATTTATTTATTATTATTATTTATTTATTATTATTATTATTTCACTCGAACTATGACAGACCTCGAAATCTGATTTATTACCCTTTTATTTATTTATTATTATTTATTATTATTATTTATTTATTATTATTATTTATTTATTATTATTTATTTATTATTATTATTATTTATTTATTTATTTATTTATTTATTTATTTATTTATTTATTTATTTATTTATTTATTTATTTATTTATTTATTTATTTATTTATTTATTTATTATTAGCAAAGAGCGGAAGTCACACCTAATTTTCGTTTCCAGCGTCTAAAATCTTTAGTTGGACCCGCCCTCTTATAATAATTAAAAAAAACTGCACTTTATATACAAACAGCACAAAATATGTCGCGATGGTTAAGTTGCGGCGTTTCAAAATATTGAAATTTAAACTTTCAGGGCTTTCATGATATTGAAATTTAAACTTTGAGATAAAAATTATACTTAGAAATAATTTTCCAATTTTCGACACTACTTTTAAAAAATAAAAATCCCGATTCTGCGCTAGTGACCATAACGTACAGTTAAGCGTGCTTAATTGGACATATTACATATTTTCAGCTAAATTAAGCTTATTATTAGTAGTTATCTTATGGAACTTCAACGTTGGAACCATTTGCCTAAATCTTCGCCTTATTGTATTTATGCACTGAAAATGTAAATTTGAGTAGCATACTCGGCTTTTGAATCGGTTACTACGTATTTTGTCATATTTTTATAAGATTCAATGTGTTTTGTAATGTTGCTAAAGTTTTCCTCCTAGTACATTAATACATTCACAATTTACTATTTATAAAAATCGTGAATTCTATTATAAAATCTACTAGTTAATTAGTTTTTAAATCCACACCGAGAGAGCATCGGTTCAGGAAGCGCCTTTTGATTCGAGCGCTTCGGTGTTTCTTAATATTTGTTTATAAAATAATACAATTTCAAATATATAGGTTCAAATAAATAACGTTTTGTTATATTTTGAACAAAACTGATGAAATGGTTCGTTAAAAATTTAAAAGAATAGAACAACACAATGACAATTCTCAATAATAATTTCGAATTGATGTCACTTCATGACGCTGCACAATAGTCCCCTCAAATAGCTTATTTTATTGCTAGACCACACAAATTTAAAAGAATAGAACAAGACAATGTCAATTCTCAATAATAATTTCGAATTGATGTCATTTCATGACACTGCACAATAGTCCCCTCAATTAGCTTATTTTATTACTAGACCATACAAATTTAAAAGAATAGAACAAGACAATGTCAATTCTCAATAATAATTTCGAATTGATGTCACTTCAGGACGCTGCACAATAGTCCCCTCAAATAACTTACTTTAATACTAGACCATACAAATTTAAAAGAATAGAACAAGCCAATGTCAATTCTCAATAATAATTTCGAATTGACGTCACTTCAGGGCGCTGCACAATAGTCCCCTCAAATAGCTTATTTTATTACTAGACCATACAAATTTAGAAGAATAGAACAAGACAATGTCAATTCTAAATAATTTCGAATTGATGTCATTTCGTGACGCTGCACAATAGTCCCCTCAAATAGCTTATTCTATTACTAGACCATACAAATTTAAAAGAACAAGACAATGTCAATTCTCAATAATAATTTCGAATTGATGTCACTTCAGGACGCTGCACAATATTCCCATCAAATAGCTTATTTTATTACTAGACCATACAAATTTAAAAGAATAGAGCAAGACAATGTCAATTCTCAATAATAATTTCGAATTGATGTCACTTCAGGACGCTGCACAATAGTCCCCTCAAATAGCTTATTTTATTACTAGACCATACAAATTTAAAAGAATAGAACAAGACAATGTCAATTCTTAATAATAATTTCGAATTGATGTCATTTGATGACGCTGCACAATAGTCCCCTCAAATAGCTTCTTTTATTACTAGACCATACAAATTTAAAAGAATAGAACAAGACAATGTCAATTCTCAATAATAATTTCGAATTGATGTCACTTCAGGACGCTGCACAATAGTCCCCTCAAATAACTTACTTTAATACTAGACCATACAAATTTAAAAGAATAGAACAAGACAATGTCAATTCTCAATAATAATTTCGAATTGATGTCATTTCATGACGCTGCACAATAGTCCACTCAAATAGCTTATTTTATTACTAGACCATACAAATTTAAAAGAATAGAGCAAGACAATGTCAATTCTCAATAATAATTTCGAATTGATGTCATTTCATGACGCTGCACAATAGTCCACTCAAATAGCTTATTTTATTACTAGACCATACAAATTTAAAAGAATAGAACAAGACAATGTCAATTCTCAATAATAATTTCGAATTGATGTCATTTCATGACGCTGCACAATAGTCCACTCAAATAGCTTATTTTATTACTAGACCATACAAATTTAAAAGAATAGAACAAGACAATGTCAATTCTCAATAATAATTTCGAATTGATGTCATTTCATGACGCTGCACAATAGTCCACTCAAATAGCTTATTTTATTACTGGACAATACCTAAAACTCGTTCATCTGCATTGCAACTTAAATTGATTGTTGTCTTACACCATAAAAACTTAAGGCATTTGCTATAAATTTGCTGATGACACTTATGTCCTCAGCTATGTTCTTTAGTCATTTTGTAGTATTTTTCTTGTTGTCTTTTCGTTAGCCGTCTTTAGCTCGTGTCCCAGTACGAATCAGTCCCGTGTTGCCGTTTCGTTTTCAGACAAAGGCGTTCGATTTTCCAACGCGTTTGTAACAACACCGATTTGTTGCCCAAGCCGATCATCAATATTAACCGGACAATATGTTCACAATACCGGCAGTCATAACAATAGTTGGGAAGGTAAGCTCCAATGGACAACATTCTGCTCTATCGGGCAGTGGTTACACCAGTTTGTATCTCGCTCTTTGCCCTGTTCCGAAAGCACTGTTCTTGAGGTAGATTTCAATCGGGAGTTCCATGAGTCTATTTTGAGAAAGAAACAAAAATATCGCAAGTAAAACCTTCGTATCATTACAATTTCGTACAGACTTAAAATATCTCTTATTGTTGTTTTTTATCGGCTAGATATTCGGATGCTTACTAACTTACGGAATAAAACATACTTGTGGTGGTATTTTAAGTTTTATATTTTCACATTGAAAAATTGCAAATTTTCATGTTGATAAGGATCAAGAAGTTTTAGTTTTGTGTTTGGTTTTGCGAGTTTCTATAATTATAACGTTAATCAAAGTTGGCATATCGATAAGACTACAACGAACGGTGTAATTTCAAACATAACGACAGTATAAAGCTATACAAATTTACGTTCTGCTATAGTGTTGAAAAGTGCCGCTATTGAGCAATATTGACTCAATGGCCGATCGTGTTCCGCTTGACTTATAAGGTGCGATCGCATGTTCGACCTTTAATCTTTAAATTTTGTGCTTAAAGTTTAAGCTAAATATTTTAACGTACAAAACAGTCGTTAAGGAAAATTTGAATAGTTTGCAAGTGTTTTATAGTACATTGCTTTATAATATATACTTACACTGTGAAAGGATTTGTAACAATTCAACAATACTGCTCAAACTTAACGACAACAGATATAATAACTATATAAATGTAACGGAAAGATGTAGTACAGTTGACTGAAGCTCTTGTTCGAATTACAAACACCAGATGTGTCAGATGTGTCACAGCGAACGAGTAGAATTGGACAATGTTTGAGTGTGCAGCTACAGTTCGACAGCGTCCTAAAGAAGCGGCAACGTTTGGACAATATTCCAACGAGAGAGCAACGTCCAAACGAGAAGTTACGATTAGACAACGTCCAAACTTCTATTCTTTTAAATTAGTATGGTCTAGCTGATTAAAATAAGCTATTTGAGTGGGACTATTGTGCAGCGTAATAGAATGACATAAACTCGAAAATATTATTGAGAATTGACATTTCTTGTTCTATTCTTTTTTAAATTTGTATGGTCTAGTTTTAAAGAAAGCTATTTAGTGACATTGTGCAGCGTGAAATGACATAATTCGAAATTATTATTATTGAGAATTGACATTGTCTTGCCTATTCTTTTTAATTTGTATGGTCTAGTAATAAAATAAGCTATTTGAGTGGACTATTGTGCAGCGTCATGAAATGACATCAATTCGAAATTATTATAAAAATATAAACATTTGTACTTGTTCTATTCTTTTAAGTTTGCTATGGCTCAGTATTAAAGTTAGTTATTTGAGGGGACATGGTGTAGCGTGCTGAGAAGTGACATCAATTCGAAAATTATTATTGAGAATTGACATTTATTCTTTTAAATTTGTATAGATTATTAGGTGAGTAGAATAAGCTATTTGGTTTTACATGGCGTCAATTCGGAAACGTGTAAAAATTGACGTTGTCTTGTTTTTGTTCTTTTAAATTTGTATGGTCTAGTAATAATAATGCAGTTATTTGAGGGATTATTGTGCAGCGTCATCAACTATGACATACAATTCGAAATTATTATTAAGAATTGACATTGTCTTGCTCTCTATTCTTTTAAATTTGTATGGTCTAGTAATAAAATAAGCTATTTGATGGGACTATTGTGCAGCGTCCTGAAGTGACATCAATTCGAAATTATTATTGAGAAATTGACATTGTACTTGTTCTTTTTAAATTTGTATGGTACTATAATAGAATAAGCTATTTAGGGGGACTCTATTGTGCAGCGTAGCGAAATGACGTCAATTCGAAATTATTCAATTTGACATTGTCTTGTTCTATTCTTCTAAATTTGTATCGGTCTCATCATAAAAATAAGCTATTTCGAGGAAGTGTGTGCCCAGCGCCTAGAAGTGAGCATTTTTCAATTCGAAATTATTATTGATTAACATTGAGTTTGTTTCTATTCTTTTTTAATTTGTATGGTCTAAAAATTAGTTCTTTGAGGGGACTATTGTGCCAGCGTCCTGAAGTGACATCAATTCGAAATTGAGATTAAGACATTGTCTTGTTCTCACTCTTTTTTAGGAGTATTTTGCTATGGCTAGGTAATAAAATCATGAGGGGACTATTGTGCAGTGTCGTGGGAAATGGGGCGTGATTCGAATTTATTATTGAGAATTGACAGTCTTGTTCTATTCTACTTTTTTTAAATTTGTGTGGTCTAGCAATAAAATAAGCTATTTCGAGGGGACTATTGTGCAGCATCATCGAAGTGACATCAATTCGAAATTATTATTGAGAATTGTCATTGTAGTTGTACTATTGTTTTTTTAAATTTTTAACGAACCATTTCATCAGTTTTGTTCAAAATATAAAAAAACGTTATTTATTTGAACCTATATATTTGAAATTGTATTATTTTATAGAACAAATATTACAAGAAACACCGAAGCGCTCGATGAAAGGCGCTTCGTGCTCTTTCTCGTGTGGATTTAAAAACTAATTAACTAGTAGATTTTTATAATAGAATTCACGATTTTTATAAAAATAGTAAATATGAATGTATTAATGTACTAGGAGGAAAACTTTGAGCAACATTCAACGCATTGAATCTTATAAAAATATGTA
>JASANE010011493.1:0-19107 GCA_030248225.1 Trileptium ribeirensis
CGTCCGTTAGTGGCATTAGTGCCCGCTGACTTGTATCATAAGTAATCGCTTGCTTTAACCGTGTAATTTTGCTGATTCAACCATGTTGTTTTGTACTGTACCTCCATGTTTTCGTACCCCGATTCATGCCCCCTTTGTCTGTTGAGATCGTGCCGTGAAAGAAACGAACACCCTCCTTTTCCCGCTCAGCCCTCGCTTTGCGGGCAACATCGCGTTTAATTTCTTTGAGAGGGAACTTCAGGAGCACGCCGAACGTACAACCCGAGCTGTCGCGGACTTAGTTGAACGCCTCGGGTACAGATTTCGGTCCGATACTATCGGGAACAACTTCGCTCGCGCTACCCCTAGCTTCTTTTTGCATTGGACAAGAAGGCACGAAATACTCAAATTGGCACATTACTGCTGCTTTAACTGGTGGTTGTTCATTGACCTTGCTGAATGCCCGTTATTAGATTACCGCTGTACATAACATTGAATAAACTCTTGAAAATTACGTGACGTGTCCGTGTTATTGGATTCTTAGCGTGATAAGGACGTCCAATTGGACGGGCCGACCCTTCGTGTCACGGCTTGCGGACACCAAATACCCCAAGCCCTGACACGGCGGTCCCCCACCATTATTGACCTGCTAGAGTGACGGTAGTCTGCAGGCGAGAATGGTCCAACGAATCACTTATGATTTTACTGACTTAATAGTCACGCTCGCACGAAAGTTAAAATTTACTAGAAAACATTATCTGTCGATACTTTCGCAGTCAGGATATTAAGTGGTAAACTAGGTAATCCGACGTTAAACATCTCAGGGCTCGTCGGAACCCTGTGGGGGCCACATAGGCTATAACGAATTAAGTGTTCGATCAGGGATCAACTGAGTGGAACTCAAAATTCATCTTGTAAAATCGAACTTACCACGCATTTTACTGTAGGTTACGCTAGACTAAACAACTTCCATTAGACTAGGACAGGGAATATCGGTATGACATTATGACCTGTGAGCAGGTTTCGGTGTCAACCTCCCTGGGGGACCTCAGCAATCATACCCAGATACTAGACACGTGCGCAACCAATCGGGCGGGGTCCGAACACACCCCGTGAAGCGCGCCTGCGGCCTGCTAAGCTCCGTAACTTCTTGGGTCTGACCATGAAAAGTGGCTAAAATAGAAAACTTAGGGTCCGCCCTTGAGGTTATGATAGCCGGGGTCGTATGGGCATGGTGTTAGGAAGTTGCGCCATGCAGCTGCGTCACCGTTATTACAATTAAAGTCAAAGGAAAGTCGACTTGCTGGATGAATATTCCCCGAGTTGTCAAAAAGGACGCGTCACGCCACGTTGCAACCCTGACCGTGTCCCGTCGGCTCGAATTATGGAAAACTGTTCCATGTTTCTACTTTATTTGCCCCCCCCAAATTGTCGTTGTTCGGTCAGTCGTACTATTAGGTAGGTAGGGATGCCGAACGCCATAGGGCGAAATTATGCATAGGCGCAAATGTGAATATATCTGGAGGATAAATTTCCGGAGTCGGTGTTACCTTAAGCAGCTCTGCAACTAGGCTGTCGAGCCCGTGTAGTCAGCCCCGAACACCGCTTTTACCGCCGCCCATCTTAAGTATTCGTCGCCCAGAGCGACCCGCAGTGAGGAGCGATTTCTGAAGCACTCTAGGGCCCCTGCTTGGTGCACTGCATAGCTGAGTAGCTCGCTAGTATTGAGTCGAAGCAGGGATAACCGCCCCTAGTTCGCAACTTGGCGAATATCTGCACGCTCCTCCGCTGTTCTCTTTTTAACGTCCCGTGCCTCCACGTTATGTCGAACTGCAACGAACCTAGCCGGACCCTACTAGGTTTACCCAAACCGCTCCGTGCTGTTTAGGAACACTCGTCCCCTCCGATAACCGTTAATTCATGTAAATAAACTTTGTATCTTAACACACTGAGTGCCGCCTCATTTATACCGAGACGATAGGGAGTTTTTCTTTTCTGGTTTGTCCGCATGGACGAGCAGACCCTGTTCGCCATGGCTTGTGTGCGAGAATGTCGCAAGCCCTGACGAGCATGGCCTCCTATCAACTCTATTTCATGTTTCTCTGGAATCAAGGAGTAAATTCTGAGGAATATAGTTAAAAAAGTTGACTCGTCCCCGATGATAGACTGAAAAGTTCAATAGGAAATTTTTAATACTTTTATCGAAATAGAGTTCAGTGAAAAAGCGCAGGCCACGCCATTGATAATCCGACATTAAACACTCAGGGCTCGTCGGAACCCTGTGGGGGCCACATAGGTCAATGCTCTAACACGGAGCATACCGTGATTTTTAACTAGGCAATTCGTCTTGAGCTTCAAATTTCTAGGGACACTTTCTCGTTTTATTTCAAAACTCAATACGTTAAAATGGAACTTAACAACTTCCGATGAGTCTAAGATAGGGAATAGCGGCTAAGCTCCATGACCTGCGAGCAGGTGTCGGTGCTAGCCTCCCTGGGGGACCTCAGAAATCATACCCGATACTAGACACGTGCGCAACCTTTCGGGCGGGGTCCGAACACACCCCGTGAAGCGCGCCTGCGGCCTGCTAAGCTGCGTAGCTTCTTGGGTCTGACCAAGAATAGGATTAAAATTTAGTATTCACGGTCCACCCTTGAGGTTACGATAGCCGGGGTCGTATGGGCATGGTGTTAGGAAGTTGCGCCATGCAGCTGCGTCACCGGTTATTACATTAACTCTTTCCAGCATAGCACACATTTTGAAACAACGTACGTTGCGACGTAATCTTCAATTGGAGTTTGTCGGTACCGCGTGTGTTCTCACGTGCGTCGTTTGCACGTAATGTGAGGTTCCTTAAGAAATCGATCACCAGCTCATAGATAGCGTAGTTCCTAATGTATAGGACTCGTACGCAAATGAAACAAGTTCAATCTGCAGAAGGGCAAGGTTTGTTCAACGATATAGAAAATGCACCTTGTCTTATAATATGTAAAGTGTCAAAGGTGAGCATTACATTAGCCTACAGTTCAGACTTTGTCGATTCTAAATTTCAACAGTGCCATTACACTGAAAAAACTTGTTAGAAGCATACGGATTACGTTACGTTTATTCGAAACAATGTTTACTATACATTGAGAAAAATTATAAGATTGTAAGGAAAATTTTGGGGAGAATTGGAAAATCATGGAAGAGGTTGGAGAAAATTTGATTACGCTACAGGCCTACCTCTTCTCATGGAGCACCCCTTATGTTCGACGGGACGAATAATTGATATGTGTTATAACATGTCCTAAAATAGGCAGTAAATTTAAAACAGTTTCATGTATGTTAGCTTTTTATGTAAGTGAAGCCCCTGGCGGTTAGTCTTATTTGTATGGGTGTGCAGGAAGTAATAAAATTACTTCGTTGTTTCAGGTATTTTCTAGGGAAAACATAATACTTTGCCAGTCAGTGCAGTGTTTTAGCGACAGGAAACTGAGCCGAAGAAATTTGTTGAATTCTTGATGCTACGTGTGGATAGGACGCGCAGAAGCCCTAAATGTGTATTTTAATTACCACTGCGGCTTCGTACATTTAAAACCACTGCTAATTTGGTAATTGTTGGTGCTATATCTGCATGAATCACATTGAACATAGTCCTTTACTTGGATTATCTAAGGCTACATTGTATCGAGTTGCGTTTCCATGTTTCCAGAGTTTTGAGCATAATGTTAAGATCCTAATTTACGTTTATGTGACTTGAATAATGATTTCATGTGCGGTAAGCCTATGATAAGCGAAAGCATTATGCATTGGTCGTGTATGATTCAAATTGTAAAATTGTCAATATTCCGTATTTTTTGATAAAATACACACAACTTTTACGATGTAAAGTAAGATAATTTTGCGTGTGCGAATACGGTTTTCGAGATTAATAAGGTTTGTCGCAATAGCAAAACAGTTGGTCGACACAGATAGTACCTTTTATTTCTTTTTAAAATTTCTAAATCATATTCTTGCTCAGAAAAGCAAGAAGCTGTCGCCGCGAATGGTGGTATTGAAAATATTATTTGGTTCGTCTGATTGAGGTGCAGTCGATCGTGCAAGCAAAATTTATTTTAATAATATAAGGAATGTCAATTATGCAGAACGAAACATATATAAAATAGGTCTATAATAATAGTAATAATTCGGTTGACGAATTCTTTCGCCGACTAACTTCTTTATTGTCTCTTGCAAAACAACGACAATGTCTTTCAGTTTGCATTAATATTACCGTTGTACACTATTATTACACCCGATATAGGCATTATTGTCATTATTATAGTTTGGCAACAAACACGGCTTCAATTTATAATCATGTGCTTTTTTATAAAGGAATTATATAATTTTGCTTCACCGTTCTGATTTATATTTAACATCGCTTGTGTACCGGTATTTGATTCTGAGATTTTTAGTTGCAGACGAAAAATTACAGTTACACAGAATATTGCCTGAGCTCAGTATGTTACTTGTTTTGCATTGTGAAGAATAAACATTAAACGATTTTGAGTTGCACGTAGAATTACATTTGCACATAATATCACTTTATTTCCATTGTGAGTTATAACTTTTATTTTACCATTACTTTGTCTTTTCTTGAATTATTACTTTCCTTGCTAATAGCACTTTATTTGCATTTTGAAAGATTTTCCCTTGAAAGCAAAATGACTTTGTTCAGAATATTGTTTGTTTTGCATTGTGAACAATAAACTTTGAAGGATTTTCCGTCGCATGCAAAATTACATTTGCTCGCAATGTTACTGGATTTCCATTGAGAACAAAACACCTTGAACGGTTTTAGGTTGCATGCAAAATTACATTTGCTCAAAATATTGCTTAATTTGCATTGAGGACATTGCACTTTGAACGATGTTCGTTCGCATGCAAAATTACATTTGCTTGGAATATTACTTGATTAGCATTGAGAACAATAAACTTTGAATGATTTTTGGTTGCATGCAAAATAAAATTTTGCCGTAATGTTGCTTGAGTGAGTTGCAATGTGAACAATAGAATTTGGATGATTTTAGGCTGCATGCAAAATTACATTTGCTCAAACTATTGGTTCATTTCCATTTTGGGAAATAAATTTTGAACGATTTTCTCTTGCACGCAAAATGACATTTGCTCAGAATTTTGCATTATTTCCATTGTGATCAACAAACTTTGAACGATTTTCAATTGCATGCAAAAGTACATTTGCGCAGAATACAGCTCGATTTGAATTGTGATCAGCAGACTTTGAACGATTTTATTTTGCATGCAAAATTATATTTGCTCAGAATATTGCTTGATTTGCATTTTGGAAAATAAATTTTGAACGATTTTTCAATTGCATGCAAAATGACATTTGCTCAGAATATTGCGTCATTTGTATTGCGGACAGTAAAGTTTGAACGAGTTTCGGTTGCATGCGAAAGTACATTTTCTCGGAATATCGATTGATGTGCATTTTGTACAATAAATTTTGAACGATTTTCTATGGGATACGAAATTACATTTGCACAGAATATTGCTTTATTTGCTTTTTGCATTATAAACTTTGGACGATTTTCTTTTGCAAGCAAAATGACATTTGCTCAGAATATAGCGTCGTTTGCATTGTTATCAATAAATTTGGAACGATTTTAGGTTGACTGCAAAATTACATTTGCTCTGAATATTGTTTGATTTGCATTTTAGGCAATAAGGTTTGAACGAGTTTTCGTTCCATGCAAAACCGCATTTTCCCAGAATATTGATTGAGTTGCCTTGAACGCTTTTAGGTTGCGTGCACAATGAAATTTGCCCAGCATATTGCTTGATGTGCATTTTGGACAATAAACTTTGAACGATTTTCGATTGTATGCGAAATTACATTTGCTCGGAATATTGCTTGATTTGCATTTTAGACAATAAACTTTGAACAATTTTCAGTTGCATGCAAAATTACGTTTTTCCAAAATCTGCTCAATTTGCACTGTGAACAGTAAACATTGAATGGATTTTCGGTTGCATGCAAAACAAAATTTTGCGTAATATTGCTTGATTTGCAATGTGAACAGTAAAGTTTGATTGATTTTAGGTTGCGTGCGAAATTACACTTGCTCAGAGTTTTGCTTGATTCTCATTGTGAATAATAACATTTAAACGATTTTCAGTTGCACGTAAATTTACAGCTGCTCAGAATATAGTATTATTTCCATTGTGATCAATAAACTTTGAATGATTTTCAATTGCATGGAAAATTACATTTGCGCAAAATACTGTATGATTTCCATTTTGAAAAATTAATTTTGAACGATTTTGAATTGCATGCGAAGTTACATTTGCTCAGAATATTGCTTGATTTGTATTGTGAACAATGAATCTTTGAACGATTTTCGCTTCACGCAAGATTTTATTTGCTCAGAATTGTGCTTGAGTTGCATTGTGAACAATAAACTTTGAACAATTTTAGGTTGGATGCAAAATTATATTTGCTCAGGATATTGCTTTATTTGCATTTTGGACAATAATCTTTGAACGATTTTGGATTGCATGCGAAATTACATCTGCTTTGCTCAGAATATTGCATTAGTTGCATTGTGAACAGCAGACTTTGAACGATTTTAGGTTGCATGCAAGGTTACATTTGCTCAAAATATTAATTTGCATTTTGGACAATAAATTTTGAACCATTTTCTTTTTCAAGCAATATGACATTTGCTCAGAATACTGCCTCGTTTGCATTGTTATCAATAAACTTTGAACAATTTTAGGTTGCATGCAAAATTATATTTGCTCAGAATATTGCTTTATTTGAATTTTGGACTATAATCTTTGAACGATTTTCGATTGCATGCGATATTACATTTGCTCAGAATATTGCATGATTTCCATTTTGGACAATAACGTTTAAACAGTTTTCAGTTGCACACAAAATATATTTGCTCAGAACTATGCTTGAGTTGCATTGTGAACAATAAACTTTGAACAATTTTAGGTTGCATGCAAAATTATATTAGCTCAGAATATTGCTTTATTTGAATTTTGGACAATAATCTTTGAACGATTTTTTCTTGCAAGCAAAATGACATTTCCTCAGAATACTGCATTAGTTGCATTGTGATCAATAAACTTTGAACGATTTTAGGTTGCATGGAAAATTAAATTTGCTCGGAATATTGCTTGATTTGGATTTCAGACAATAAAGTTTGGACGATTTCCAGTTGCATGCAAAATTACGTTTACCCAGAATCTGCTCGATTTGCACTGTGAACAGTAAATATTGAAGGATTACAGTTGCTCAGAATATTGCTTGATTTGCAATGTGGACAGTAAAGTTTGAGCGATTTTTGGTTGCATGCAAAATTAAATTTTCCAGTAATATGAGCCGCAGCGTGAACAGTAGACTTTGAATGATTTTAGTTACGTGCGAAATTACGTTCGCTCGGAACATTGCTTGAGTTGCATTGTGAACAATAAACTTTACACGATTTTATTTTGCATACAAAGTTACATTTGCTCAGAATATTGCTTAATTTCCATTTTGGACAATAAATTTTGAACGATTTTCTCTTGAAAACAAAATGAATTTGCTCAAAGTATTATATTATTGGGTTTGTGATCAATAAACTTTGAACGATTTTATTTTGCATGCAAAATTATATTTGTTCAAAATATGGCTTGATTTGCATTTTAGACAACACAGTTTGAACAATTTTGATTTGTAAGCAAACTTACGTTTGTTCAGAATACTGCTATATTTGTATTTTAAACAGAAAAACTTAAACAATTTTCGGTTGCATTCTAAATTAAACTTTCATAGAATATTGCTTGAGTTGCACTGTGAACAATAGACTTTGAAGGATTTTAGGTTGCATGCGAAATTAAATTTGCTCAAAATATTGCTTTATTCGCTTTCGGGACAATAAACTTTGAATGATTTTCTCTTGAAAGCAAAATGACATTTGCTCAGGATATTGCATTATTTGCATTGTAATTAATAAACTTTGAACGATTTTTGGCGACATGCAAAGTTACACTTGTTCAAAATATTGCTTCATTTGCATTTTGGACAACAAACTTTGAACAATTTTCAGTTGCTAGCAAAATTACGTTTCAGTCAGAATATTGCTTTATTTGCTTTATGGACAATAATCTTTGAATTATTTTTTCTTGTAAACAAAATAACATATGCTCAGAGTACTGCATTATTTGCATCATGATCAATAAACTTTGCACGATTTAATGTTGCATGCAAAATTACATTTGTTCAGAATATTGCTTCATTTGCATTTTGGACAACAAACTTTGAACAATTTTCAGTTGTATTCAAAATTACGTTTGTTCAGAACACTGCTATATTTGTATTTTAAAGAGAAAAAACTTTAACAATTTTCGGTTGCATGCTAAATTAAACTTTCCTAGAATATTGCTTGAGTTGCATTGTGAACAATAGACTTTGAAGGATTTTAGGTTGCATGCGAAATTACATTTGCTCAGAATATTGCTTAATTTCCATTTTGGACATTAAAGTTTGAAAGATATTCTATTGCGAGCAAAAGACATTTGCTCAGAATATTCCATTATTTGCATTGTGACCAATAAACTTTGAACGATTTTATGTTGCATGCGAAGTTACATTTTCCTGGGATATTGCTTGAGTTGTATTGAGAACAATAGACTTTGAACGATTTTGAGTTATATGCAAAATTACATTTGCTCAGGACATTGATTTGCATTTTGGACAGTAAATTTCGAACGATTTTCGATTGCATGTGCAATTACATTTGCATAGAATATTGCGTTATTTGCATTTTGGACAATAAACTTTCAACGCTTTTCTGTTGCAAGCAAAATGATATTTGCTCAGAGTATTATATTATTTGCATTGTGATCAATATACTTTGAATGATTTTATGTTGCGTGCTAAATTACATTTGCTCAGGATATTGCTTGATTTGAATTTGGGACACTAAATTTTGATTGATTTTCGATTGCATGCAAAATTACATTTGCTTAGAATATTGCGTTATTTGTATTTTGGACAATAAACTTTGAACGCTTTTCTGTTGCAAGCAAAATGATATTTGCTCAGAGTATTATATTATTTGCATTGTGATCAATATACTTTGAATGAGTTTATGTTGCATGCAAAATTATATTTGCTCAAAATATGGCTTGATTTGCATTTTAGACAACATACTTTGAACAATTTTGATTTGTAAGCAAACTTACGTTTGTTCAGAATACTGCTATATTTGTATTTTAAACAGAAAAACTTAAACAATTTTCGGTTGCATTCTAAATTAAACTTTCATAGAATATTGCTTGAGTTGCACTGTGAACAATAGACTTTGAAGGATTTTAGGTTGCATGCGAAATTAAATTTGTTCAGAATATTGCTTTATTTCCATTTTGGACATTAAACTTTGAAAGATATTCTATTGCGAGCAAAAGACATTTGCTCAGAATATTCCATTATTTGTATTGTGACCAACAAACTTTGAACGATTTTATATTGCATGCGAAGTTACATATGATCAGAATACTGCATTATTTGCATTATGATCAATAAACTTTAAACAATTTAATGTTGCATCCAAAATTACATTTGTTCAGAATATTGCTTCATTTACATTTTGGACAACAAACTTTGAACAATTTTCATTTGCATTCAAAATTATATTTGCTCTGAAAATTTCTTGATTTGCATTTTGGACAGTAAAGTTTGAACGAATTTCGACTGCATGCACAATTACATTTGCCTAGAATATTGCGTTATTGGAATTTTGGACAATAAACTTTCAACGCTTTTCTGTTGCAATCAAAATGATATTTGCTCAGAGTATTATATCATTTGCATTGTGATCAATATACTTTGAATGATTTTATGTTGCATGCAAAATTACATTTGTTCAGAATATTGCTTGATTTGCATTTTGCACAACAAACTTTGAACGATTTTCAGTTGTATGCAAAATTACATTTGGTCAGGATATTGCTTGATTTGCATTTGGCACACTAAATTTTGAACGATTTTCGATTGCATGCAAAATTACATTTGCTTAGAATATTGTGTTATTTGCTTTTTGGACAATAATCTATGGACGTTTTTCTCGTTATGCACAACAAACTTTGAACGATTTTCAGTTGTATGCAAAATTACATTTGCTCAGGATATTGCTTGATTTGGATTTGGGACACTGAATTTTGAACGATTTTCGATTGCATGCAAAATTACATTTGCTTTTTGTACAATAATCTATGGACGTTTTTCTCTTTCAAGCAAAATGATATTTGCACAGAGTATTATATTATTTGCAATGTCAGCAATAAACTTTGATCGATTTTATGTTGCAAGCAAAATTATATTTGTTTCCGAATAATGCTTGATTTGCATTTTGGTCAACAAACTCAACGATTTTCAGTCGTAATCAAAATTACATAGTTCAGAATACTGCTCTTTTTGCATTATAAACAGCAAACCTTGAACGATTTTCGGATGCATGCAAGATTACATTTTCCTGAGATATTGCTTGAGTTGCATTGTGAACAATAGACTTTGAACGATTTTTAGTTTTATGCAAAATTACATTTGCTCAGGACATTGATTTGCATTTTGGACAGTAAATTTCGAACGATTTTCCATTGCATGCGCAATTACATTTGCCCAGAATATTGCGTTATTTGCATTTTGGACAATAACGTTTCAAAGCTTTTCTGTTGCAAGCAAAATGATATATGCTCAGAGTATTATATTATTTGCATTGTGATCAATATACTTTGAATGATTTTATGTTGCATGCAAAATTACATTTGTTCAGAATATTGCTTGATTTGCATTTTGCACAACAAACTTTGAACGATTTTCAGTTGTATGCAAAATTACATTTGCTCATGATATTGCTTGATTTGCATTTGGGACACTAAATTTTGAACGATTTTCGATTGCATGCAAAATTACATTTGCTTAGAATATTGTGTTATTTGCTTTTTGGACAATAATCTATGGACGTTTTTCTCGTTATGCACAACAAACTTTGAACGATTTTCAGTTGCATGCAAAATTACATTTGCTCAGGATATTGCTTGATTTGGATTTGGGACACTAAATTTTGAACGATTTTCGATTGCATGCAAAATTACATTTGCTCAGGATATTGCTTGATTTGGATTTGGGACACTAAATTTTGAACGATTTTCAATTGCATGCTAAATTACATTTGCTTAGAATATTGTGTTATTTGCTTTTTGTACAATAATCTATGGACGTTTTTCTCTTGCAAGCAAAATGATGTTTGCACAGAGTATTATATTATTTGCAATGTTAGCAATAAACTTTGATCGATTTTATGTTGCAAGCAAAATTATATTTGTTTCCGAATAATGCTTGAATTGCATTTTGGTCAACAAACTCAACGATTTTCAGTCGTAATCAAAATTACATTTGTTCAGAATACTGCTCTTTTTAAATTATAAACAGCAAAGCTTGAACGATTTTCGGATACATGCAAGATTACATTTTCCTGAGATATTGCTTGAGTTGCATTGTGAACAATAGACTTTGAAAGATTTTTAGTTATATGCAAAATTACATTTGCTCAGGACATTGATTTGCATTTTGGACAGTAAATTTCGAACGATTTTCCATTGCATGCGCAATTACATTTGCCCAGAATATTGCGTTATTTGCATTTTGGACAATAAACTTTCAACGCTTTTCTGTTGCAAGCAAAATGATATTTGCTCAGAGTATTATATTATTTGCATTGTGATCAATATACTTTGAATGATTTAAAGTTGTATGCAAAATTGCATTTGTTCAGAATATTGCTTGATTTACATTTTGCATAACAAACTTTGAACGATTTTCAGTTATACGCAAAATTACATTTTCTCAGGATATTGCTTGATTTGGATTTGGGACACTAAATTTTGAACGATTTTCGATTGGATGCAAAATTACATTTGCTTAGAATATTGTGTTATTTGCTTTTTGGATAATAATCTATGGACGTTTTTCTCTTGCAAGCAAAACGATCTTTGTTGTATTGTATTATTTGCAATGTCAACAATAAACTTTGATCGATTTCATGTTGCAAGAAAAGTTACATTTGTTCAGAATATTGCGTGATTTGCATTTTAGACAACATACTTTGAACAATTTTGAGTTGTAAGCAAAATTACGTTTGTTCAGAATACTGCTATATTTGTATTTTAAACAGAAAAATCTTAAACAATTTTCGGTTGCATGCTAAATTAAACTTTCCTAGAATATTGCTTGAGTTGCATTGTGCACAATAGACTTTGAAGGATTTTAGGTTGCATGCGAAATTACATTTGCTCAGAATATTCCATTATTTGCATTGTGACCAATAAACTTTGAACGATTTTATGTTGCATGCGAAGTTACATTTGCTCAGAATATTGATGAATTTCCATTTTGGACAACAAACTTTAAACGATTTTTCTTGCAAGCAAAATGATATTTGGTCAGAATATTGCATTATTTGCATTGTGAATATTAAACCTTGAACGATTTTCGGTTACATGCAAAATTATATTTTCCAGGAATATTGCTTTATTTGCATTTTGCACAGTAAATTTTGAACGATATTCAATTGCATGCGAAATTACATTTGGTCAGAATATTGCGCTATTTGTATTTTGGACAATAAACTTTGAACGCTTTTCTGTTGCAAGCAAAATGATATTTATTCAGAGTATTATATTATTTGCATTGTAATCAATAGGCTTTGAATGATTTTATGTTACATGCAAAATTATATTTGTTTCCGAATAATGCTTGATTTGCATTTTGGACAACAAACTTTGAACGATTTTCAGTTGTATGCAAAACTACGTTTGTTCAGAATACTGCTCTTTTTGCATTATAAACAGTAAACCTTGAATGAATTTCGATTGCGTGCTAAATTAAATTTTCCCGGAATATTGCTTGATTTGCATTGTCAACAATAAACTTTGATTGATTTGCGGTTACACGCAAAATTATATTTGCTTGGAATATTACTAAATTTGCATTGTTAAGCAATAAACTTTGAATGATTTTCGGTTACATTCAAAATTAAATTTGGTCTAAACATTGTTTAATTTTCATTGTGAATAATACATTTGAACGATTTTCGGTTGTATGCGAAATTATATTTGCTCAGAGCTTTCGTTGACTTGTATTGTGAACAATAAACTTTGGGCGATTTTCGGTGGCGTTTAAAATCAGTTTTGCTCATAATGTTGCTTGGTATGCATTGTGAACCATACTACCAGGATTTAATATCTATAGAGAAGTAATCAATAATATCTACGACAAAATTCTAAGGGGAAGTCTTTCCCGATGGGGCGTTCAAACCCTGTTGTCTCCATCGTCAGCCGGTTACTCTATTCAACCGTTCAAACGAACAGTACTTATTCTATCTGGAAATGTCCGCCACATCGACGGTGGTAATAAAATTCGAGTGTCAGGTGCAATTCACTCTGATTTGATTCCTTTTGCTAAGTCAATTGATCTTTCGAATTATGCGATTATTGTTGTGAACTGTGTTGTGGACCTGGCTCGTAGACCTGAACTTGTTATTGAAGTGGAATAAATAATGATGGAACAGTTTCTGCTGGAAGCGACTAATCTTCCAACGTGCCCGACAGTACTGTACAGTGGTGCTCTGATCTAACCCTCTAGCGAGCAGCACGAAGGGGGCTGACAGGTCCAGCACATTGGTTGAACGTCTTTTTCGCGTCTCAAACGTACGCTATATAAACTGCTTTAAAACAGTGGGTTTCGTAGTTAACGGTCGGTTCCTAGATGATAGGTTTCATCTGTGTCGAATCGATATTCTATCACTCTGGGTCCCTAGGTGTGAAGCCTTACTAGATCTTATGACGGTTTCCTGTAAACCGTCAACTAAACGATGTGCAGAACCTAGGGGTGGGCTTTCTTAGTAGCTCTAACATTAAAGAAGCTCTAATGAATGGTTTTTGCCTGGAGAATGTAACAATCTTGACGATCTGACTGCTGTTGCACTTTATTTACTTTGTATATAAATATAACTTAGGTTAGCTGTTGGTTATTCTGTTGAATGCTGTTGTTTATTGTCATGAATTGAAGGTTGTTTTTGGTGCGCCTTTGAAGGCGCTAAGTTACTGTGTGTTCAATATTTTCGAGTTGAGGGCACGTCTGGGGCGCCACAAATATTAAAACCGGACAGTTTTAGGTTTCATTTTGGTTTTTTCAAATGGTTATTATGTAACATGCTGAAATATATCTAATATTCGTAGTATTTCGCTGACAGGCACCGTTTTCAAGGTATAGCCAAAAACGTAAGGTTTGTTTAAGGGTTTTGCTTCGTGGTTATTTCACGTTTAAATTTTTATACGCCATGTTAACTAAGCTTGATGGATCTCGGACACTATGTTGCGTTAGCGTCTGAAACAATCTTTTATCAACGCTCGGTCTAAGGGCGAGAATATTACACTTATTCTGTATTCTGGAGGTAAGAATATTATCGGACATCCGACTCACTGCAATCCGGCCCGCGCACCGGGCCGGACGAAGCGACACCCGATTATAAACTGGCCAGGGCGCGGGACCGGACGAGGCCGCCGGAAAATTTGGATCTGTTCTCATGTCTAGTGCGTAATGGTCCAGCAACTCCCCGAGATTAATTATTAGATATTTTTCTTTCCATGATTTAGCTTTTTATTTTCTTAACTTTTTCTTAAATAAGTTAAAGTTTTGTTGCCGTTTTTACGAAAATTATATCTATAAAATTCGAAAATTACGAAGTATGTTAGATATAATTGTGTTAAATGAAGTATAAAGTAAATATGAAAAAGTTTGAATATTTGGATAAGTCTTACTAAAAGCTATTTCGGTGAAAAAATATTGATAAAAATAATTTCTGGACTGTTAGTAAGTTAATTACGGTAAATTATAATTGAACGTGAGTGATAATGATACGTATTTTAGGCGCACATCTCTATCTAATTTAACTATTAACATCAACTAAACTGTGGCAGAGCCTGTGTCGTCAAAGAACACCTCACCACTTGTAAAATGGTTAGCTTTTATAATTTATTTGTGTATAGACTTATAATTGGCTTATAATATTATTATTTTAATAAATTTTAGCTGAAATCAAGGAAAAACTAAATCTAGTGGAATTTGAGGACAGTGAAAAATAGGATTATAAATGGCACAGTATGGAATTCATGTTCATGTAGCGCAAAAACATTCAGAGTGTACAATATAATTCGAAAACGATGAAGGAATACGTTGAAATTTAATTTAATAGTATTCGCTGCGGCATTAATTCAGACATTGGACTAGAAGTTTTTGACTTTCATCAGCTTTATAATGACAGTCATCATAAACCTAGATACATATTATGCAGTTTTTTCAACTTGTTTGTCGGTCCATAGCGTACATGCACTTTGGTAATAAAATGTAAGAAACCTCATGCTTCTCGCTTACGTAGGTTCCACGGACTGTTATCTGAAAACTACCACCAGATCATGGGCAAAATATAATTAATATCTGTGTACAATTAAAACGTGTCAGTCGTTTTAATTATAAAAATGTAAGTTTACACATTGGCGTAGCCAGAAAATACGAACTGGGGGGCACCAAGGTTTTCTAGAGGTGACCAAAATCCGAACTGGGGGCACCAGAGGCTTTCTGAAGGGGAACAAGTTAGCTGTGTCCAGAATTTTTTATTTTCAACATTCGAACTGGGGGCACCGAGTCAAACTTGGGGGGGGGGCACGGCCCTCCGTGGCCCGCATCTTGGCGACGCCCCTGAGTTTACAGTATCGTTTTGCATATATACCGAATCATTATAACGTGACATTTTGAAATAACATACTAGGTTATAACTTTCTACTCTATATCCATTCTGCATGGTGTAGTTGTTATTTGGTAGTGGCGAGGCCAGGGGTACAGACCCTCTATGCAGTGTAAAGTGCAAAAAATACATAAAAATTCTTTTTTGTTAAAAATATCTCAAGAAAATTTCAGAATATGACACCTTGCCTAACATCCTTGAGTGAGAAGCAATATTATGTCTTTAGTTGACGCACAGCATAACTCAACAAACTGATGTATGGTTTAATTCATTGTTGCTTCAACATCGGATCGCCCCCACACAAAATTCAGGATGCGCCCTGTTATTTGTTAGCCTTCTAGTAATACCGCAAGCAACTTTCACTGAAATATTACAGCTTTCTTTCAGCCCCCTCCAACAAGTTTGTTTAGTGTATCGGATTTAATTTAAATTATATCTTCAGTTTTGCGCAGTTCAGGAATCTTGATGACTTTCGACAAATTGATAGTATAAAAAAACCATCTAGAAGGCATCCAGAGAAGGCATCAAAAGAAAGAAACCATCTGAAATAAAAACTAATAAAATATAAAACATCGAAAGAACCAAGCATAACGAATATGTAAGCTGAAGTCTAAGCTTAAGCCTAAGCTTATGCCTGACCCTAAACGTAAAGACATAACCACAAGTCTAATCCGGTTTCTCTTTTATTCTAGCCGAGATGAACTGTGCAGTAGACGTATTGGCCAAGGAACGATAGGACCTGGAATGAATTCTCCGGGGCTGGGTCCAAATTGTCCTGCTTCGGTTGTAAATTTATTAGGCATGACATGGTTCAGTCGTTTCTTTTTTAGCTAGCTGTAATCTAGGTGAAAATGAAAATTGATATTTTTAAATTAGCAGTTTTGTTTTTACGCAAACACTTGAATTCTTATTTTTTATTTTATGCGTCAATAAACTTGAGGTGAATCCACTAGCCATCCTATTTTATAATAACAGATATCGCATGAAATATCTGCGCTACGGAAGAAGTGCTAAATTTTGTTGGGTGTTTAGATAACCGGAAATTGACAAAATGAAATCCAAGAGCCAAAAAATTATACCATGTGCTCAAACAGAATTTTAGCGATTCTCAATACGTAGAAATTCTGTATTTAACGCCTATTTCAAGTTTGCATAAGTATATTCAGTGTTTGCGAACAAATTTAATGCAATAGTAATGTAACAAGCAAATAGATCGTACAGTTAAAGTCTTGGTGTTAGTGAACAAATGCCGCCTAATCGAAATTCGACAAATTTTATTTCTCAAACATTTCTGTAATATATACCGATTTTTAGGAAACGCAAAATCGATCGATTTTAAAGTTTTTCACTTCAGAACACATTAGAACACTGTGTTCACAAACAGTTTTTCACCGGATTTCTATTGACTAAAAGGCGTTCCGTAACAATTTTTATACGAAATTACAAAAAGAATGGTTGGCTGGGTCACCTAAAGTTTGCTCGCGCATTAATTTTTTTATTCATTAAATTGCTATTTATTCATTAGTTTAATTAGTTATCTTCATATGATTAATAATGAGGTTCGTAAACACCATATTTATTGAACAGCAGAACATGACACAATGTTAAAGCATCTATGTACGTTATTGCTTGTCCCACAATAGATATCGGACTAAAAGTACGAGTCACTTCGTAGGTCAGACTCACTAGCAATATATATATGTTAAAATATGAGTCATTGTACCGAATGGCAAGCTTATTTGTACTAAAGAAGCATGGTGTTTAAGCTATTTATTAAAGTTGTGATATGCACAGCGGCGTCGAAAGATGTGTGGCTGTGGAGCTGCACATCCGTCATTTTTTACTGATTGACGAGAAAGACTTAAAAGATTGATATAAAATAAATGCCAGTAGTTACCCCCGCTCCTCGGTTTTTGTTTACTACCCACCACTTTTGAAGAATTTCCACGCCTTGGACATTCGTGGGTCATTGTTGGTCGTACAACAGCTAGCGCAGTAAAAGTACCAAACATTTCGTTGGGCCTAACTTAATGATATAACCTGCCTAAATGTTCTAAAATTCAAACCATTGTGCTGAATGTAACTATTCTGTTCTCGAATTCGAGAACCTTAATTATGTATCATGTTCATTTCACTAAAAACTTATGATATTTAAGGTCTGTAGCCTGTTGGTCCGGTGCACCACGTCCTGTAATAATATCACGAGGAAACCGCTGCTGAGTTTAAGTGATATAGTTACCCACGGACTTATAACAAATTTTGATAACCATGAATAGAATGAATATATATTTGGAGCTGCAACATTAACCAACAGATATGCGTTATCATTATAAGACCACTGCTCACAGAAGAATTATTGATTATTATTTATTGACATTGACACTCAATCAAATTAAATATTATTAGCTGGACAATATTTGATCTTCACAGTTGAAAAATAAATAAAAATTTAACATGTCTTGTTTATTAGCTGATATTTTTAACAGAAAAGATTAAGTTTCCCTGCTGTCTGCTCAATAATGACTTAACTTTAAATATTCCAAGAAATAAATTTTTTTCAAACTATGACGAAATTTATTACATTCTAGCTAAATACTACACTATTGTCATCAAACCACACAGGGAGAATATTCCAAATAATTATGGTAGTAGTAGCTAATGTGGCGGCCTAAAGTTATTATATCGTATCTAAATCTATTATGGTGCCTGCACGGTTTGATTTTGAGATAGAATGTTATGAGTGAGTGACAACTGGTTATACCATGCTTCGGTCATTGCACAGTTAATACAAACTTACATAAATAAATGAGAGTTGAATAATCACATTTGCAGGGATTTTGTTGTGTGAAAATTGAAATCTCGATATTCATACTTTTAGAGGAAAATTTGATACAATTGTGCTTTTAACAAAGATTTGGATGAACTTTATACTTAAACTAAGCCACCATTTGTTGCAAAGGAACTTTTTATCCAGGAATATATATTAATGTCACTAGATTGTCCTTATTTTCAGTCGAATATCGAAGATGCCCTCGCTGAACTGGATGCTGATCAACTTGCTCGTAAGTTGTGATAACCTCGGTTATGTGATTGTTTGTGGCTTCATTTCCTTCGATTTAGTGTTCTATGAGACCAACATACCACAAAACCTCAACATGTCTGTGACTACTACATGTTGATAATTGAAATATAACCCTGTTTGATATGCCATAGGAATCCCAAATCCTGAAATAAAAATCCTGAAGATTAACCGTCTTAGTAATGATCTTTCATTAATTCCAATTTA